>JAFVLL020034364.1:0-32813 GCA_021397915.2 Tor tambroides
GTTCTAACTGTACTCAGACTAGTCGTTACAGTACATCTTAGAAAAGGTTCATGAAAGAACCTTTAATATGCTAGGTTCTAATATGAACCTTTTACCACAACAAAGGTTCTAAAAATAACTGCCAAATAACCAGTGGATCATTATAGAACCTTTAAGTTCAACTTTGAACCTTTTTGATAGCTAGAAGTTCATATTTGCACTTTAAAGTTCTTTTTTGAACTCTAAAGGTTCAATCTCTTCTAAGAGTGTAGTGTATGTTCTGATAAGCATTATCTTTTTAAATACAAACAAAATGCACTTAAATGCACTTAAATATTGTGAGGTTGTGTGTCTTATCTCTGGCCTAACCTTTTGTCCAGGATATTCCCAGGTAAAATCCACCACCACGTCCTGGTCTCCTATCACAGTGCATGTCACCTGGAGATTCTGTCCCACTGCCACAGTGTCAGAGGAGGCCTGGATTGCAGGGAATGGAGGGGCGGCTGGATCTGCCAGGGTATATATAGACTTTCTGAAATTTCTACAGTCTTATATGGTCACATGCTTATGTACTGCTTTCAGTTTGCTTTTGTGCGCTAACAACAGAGGAAGTGCTCACAGTTGACATAGATGAGCATGTATTTGGTTGAGCTCTGGCGAAGGTTCCCCAGGCTTGCCACACAGTACAGAGATCCAGCATGATACTGCTTCGGTCTGTGGATAGTGAAACCCTTCTTGACGTCAAAGGAGATTTCTCGTCCATCCACCTTCACGTCCATTGGAGGAAATTCCCGGTGTAAAGTCACGTTTGCAAGCGGAGAAGTCACCTGACAGGGCAGGATGGTGGGCCAGTTAGTGCGAAGCTGAATGACCTCGTAATAGTCAGCGGAAGGTACAAACAACTCCTGAGGATCTAAGAGAGAAATGGCAACAGACAATTGTCATCTTTGAGTTTAAAATAAAATTGTGATGATATACAGTATGTAAATGATACAGTCAGACAGTCATTAATGCAAAATAAATAGGATCATCAGTGAAAGGCAGAAACCATAAAAAAACCAACAAAAAAAACCCATTTCCGTTACTTGAAATAAAACAACTAAAGCAACAACTCTGTCCAAAATCTGTAAATCATTTTTGCCAACTAGTGTTGACTCATCCAAATTGCAGAATGGGGCAAAAATCTGCATTGGATTCTTAAAGAATACTATACTTTAATAGAATACTATAATTTGCACTCTGTTCATCACATTACATTGTCATACCTGAGAAAAAGATGAAGACTTTGACTGCTCTGTCATACTGTTTTCTGCAGTCTTTATCCTCACAGTACATGGGATAGCAGGTGAACTCCCCTGTATCTGCCACTGTTGAATTGGCCAAAATCAGCGCACCATAACGTTCATGCTGAACTGTTCTGAAAATACAGACAAAAAAACAATTGATTAATTGAATTGAACAAATGCAATCTAATGCGATCACAGATTTATTGTCTCTATCAGCTCATACCTGAGTCGTCCTTCATCATCCTCTTCTAGATATGCAGGAACAGCCCACTGGACAGGATTCCCTTTACATCTCAGCTCTAATGTATCACCTGCTTGGACAGTCAGCGTGTCCCCTACTTTCTGGAACCTTCCCTTGTTTACCACCTGAGTGAGGTATGCCTGAGCTTCTTTAGGGGTCTCAGGGGTGGTTTTCACTTTAGGTTTGGAAGCAGGAGTCTTTCCTGATCCCTTCCCAGATTTAGACTTGCCATTTGGTCTCTTCTCAGCTTTGGTCTTTGAGTCAGGTTCAACCTTTTGGCACATGCCTGTTTTTCATGTGACAAACCATTCTGAAACCATTCTGAAAGACTCTGGTCATATTTATTATGCTTTTAAAGATTTATCAAAAAATACAAGTTTATAAGTACACTCAGTAATTTTTACATTTATGCATTCAACGGACAGTTTTATCCAAAAGTGACTTTGGACTGAATTCAAAGTGCATTTTACCAGTTCATGTAGTTGCTGAAAACCGAACCCATAAATTTGGGGCTCATGCAAAACAAAAGCATTTTATATGCAACTTTTGATAATTGTTTTACATGCATTGTGTTAATACCTGCTTTGTACAGTTATATTGTTTTTCACTGTTTGTATTACTGAGAATCATATCTACATAATGTACAAAAGATACTCACCGAACTGAATGATCAAAAGAGAAACAAGAAGAGCAAATAGTACCACCCTCCACTTCATGGCGGAGAATATTCACAGCAACCACAAACAAACTTTAGTTCACACTGGTATATCTTCCCAGGTCTAAGGATACATGCAGAGATGGGAGAAATAGAAAGGTAGCGTGAGAGGAGGAACCGAGTGAGAGGTCAGATGTTTACCAGAGTTGCATGAGCACCCTAAATTCCTCTGGTTACACTCAATAGATCCTTTCTGTGTTCATTCTACCAATCAGGGTCTGAGGAGAGCTGGCCATCCAACTGAAAAAGCAGCCAGTGTTTATTTAGCTGTAAAAACTCAGAGGCATCAGTCTAAGGTCTACTCTGTGAAAACATTTGTCACAAGGCAATTTGTTATTACTGAAGACTACATGTAAAATTGATCTGCAAATATGTACATCACAGTGTTATGGATGATTATATTTTCTACATTATATTACATTTACTTTGGTTATTTTTTTCTGGTGTATAAAACAATAGAGCTAAAAATACTAAACTCAGATACTAGTGGCTTGTAAA
Organism: Tor tambroides; assembly: GCA_021397915.2. Lineage (NCBI taxonomy): Eukaryota > Metazoa > Chordata > Actinopteri > Cypriniformes > Cyprinidae > Tor > Tor tambroides. The sequence continues at coordinate 2,720 of JAFVLL020034364.1, forward strand.
CTCATTGCCCGGTATTCCATTGCTGTGGAATGACCCAGTTTTCTGAGTTTCTTTTTGATTTAATAGTTCAGATCCGATTAGTGCAACACAGGTAAGATCTTGTGAATGGTACTATTGTTTTTTGTGCTCTCACAGTTGAAAGTAAGATTAAAGTCCCTTAAGGGCACATCAGTTCACTCAGCAACTCAGGGGAGCAGCTATTTTCTAGTCATGCAAGTCCTATACTTCACCGAAATGTCCAAAACTCTTTTCCAAGCTTACATTTTGTTACATAAATAAAAATCAACAACTAACTCTGACCATGCTGATGTCATGAATTCTCCTCATTTAGCTCAAATCTTACATCTTAATGCTTGACTAATATTTCAAATCTTTATACTTAAACTTTTTACCATTTGGTCCAGCTGATGCACACTTACAGTATTTGGGACCTTTTTAAAAAAATTTTTTTGAAGCATTTTCTCCCAACATAAACTATTGTTTAAATGTTTGGGTTAATATGCTACTTTTTATACTTTTATTCAGAAAGAATGCATTAAATAGATTGAAAGTAACAGTATAGACATTTATAATGTTAAGAGTAGTGTTAGTAAAGACATGAGTAATGTTTGCTGTAAATTCAGCTTTGCCATCACAGGAATAAATGACATTTTAAAGTATATTAAAATAGAAAACAATACTTTTATTGTAATATAATTTCACAAAATTGCAGTTTTTACTGTATTTTTTGATCAAATAAAAGAGACGTCCTTCAAAAACATTTCAAAAATGTTACCAACCCCAAACCTTTTAACAATAATTCAATAAACGATGTCATGATCAGTTTGAAGATTCAGAATTATTCATTTATTTATTATAAAAAGTATAAAATGACAGATTATTTCACTGCAAAAACAAAAAATAGAAAAGCTAGAAAAGACTTCTTGCTGAACTGGCATCTACTTGACAGATGTGACAGGTGCAAAGAATGTTTTTTTTTTTTTTGTAGTTTATCAATTTATTTTGGTCCATCTTTGTCAGATTTGGTTCAATAGTTTCAATGGTGACCTGACAGCTGAGTAACCTTTGCCGCTGGACGCTGTTCCTCACTCCATATCTACTTTGGATAAGGAATCCTGAGCACAAAAAGGACACACATTAACATATTTTTAAATATAGGTTGGACTTTCAGCAACATTTCATATTTTGCATTGCATACCCCCAGCCATCCACACAGCATAGCGAATCCAGGTGTCTCCTCCCAGTTGAACCATCAAGTAAATGTTGATGAACACACTCACCACAGGGAGTAAAGGCAAGAACGGTACCTGGGGTCACAGGAAATATGACATTTTATGAGACTTTTTAATTTTATTTTTATTGTTTATTAATATTTTATATTTATTTTATTTCATAAATTAAGGTGTTATATTATATTATATTATATTATTTCACAATGATGTTGCTTTGGTAAAAGTCCTGTGCTCACTATGAAGGAGGCTTTGGATGGGTTCTGTGGTTGCCTCCAGATAATAAAAACTGTGAGTAACATTATGATCAGGATCACAGTTACACTCACAAGACTCCAGATCTCCAGAAACAACAAAGATCTGATAGCTTTGCTCATCAGCAGTGACAGAATAAGCACCAACACAACTGCAAAATCAAACATATGAAAGAAATTTGCTGATATTTCTGTATAACGGACCGAGGTACTTCTGTGGAATTTACTAAGGTTTTCTACATACCGAGAAAAACTGTGCAGGTTGTAACAGTGTTTGAAGTTTCATTGGTTGGGTGCGAAGGGGCTTTCAAAAACCCAAATGTCGAAGTTGTGGGTGTGTGCAAATCATTTCCCTCTGAAGCCGTCTCTTGATACCTTGAAAAAAAACACTTTTAGCTTCAAAGATTTGCATCATGGTGTTAGAAGGGAAGTTTGGAGCTGGGAATACAACCTTAGTATGAGAATACAAATAGCCACAAGTGTGTAGGAGAAGAGGGTTCCAATCGACATCATATCAACCAATGCCTTCAGGTCAAATAAAAGAGCCATTATTGCTGGAATAAAGCAGAGCACATGATTTCCAGGGCTTTTGTATTTTGCACAAATCAGGAGACTTTTTACTATTCATCTTATAGAGAGAAAAAGCCCTAGTCTTATGATTTGGCTTAGTCTGTCATATGTGAGAGATGAAAAAGTGGCCCGAATTAATTGATCCGATTTGTAGATCTTTTTTTTTTAGTACACTTACCCGCCACAGTGCCAGAGGATAGTGTGGCCACGACTGGACTCTGCCGTAAGATGACTTTATACAGTGATTTGAACATGAGTCCATCTCTTGCCATGGCAAACAAGACACGGGGCATTGGGAACATAGACCCCAAGAGACTGCAGATGAAATGAAATGTCTGTAACTGATCCGATATGTAACAGAGATGAATAGTAAATGAATAGTAAATCTCAAACTGTGACTCCTTTACCTTGTTGACAGAGCACACAGGGACCCAACTGCCACAACGTACTTTGCAGCAGACCAGTCAATGTAGGCGAAGGCCACAGGCAAAGGACTCTGAATGTTGAGTCTGTAATATGGTATCATCAAAGTGAGAGCAGCCGAAACACCAAAGTACGCCAGGAAACAGATGAGCAGAGACGCCACGATACCCACAGGTATAGACTTCCGAGGGTTCTTCACCTCCTCGCCTGGAAAATCAGTTTAAAAGCATAACTGCTGATGATAACTTAAAAGTTTAGGTTAAGCAAATTTTTTAAGAGAAAAACAAAACATTCTTGAGCACCAAATCAGCATATTAAAATTATTTTGGAAGAATCATGTGGCACTGAAGACTGGAGTAATGATGCTGAAAATTCAGCTTTGCCATCATAGGAATAAATTACATTTTAAATATATTTAAATAGAAAAGGTTTTTTTTTTTTTTTTTTTTAACTGTATTTTGATCAAATAAATGCAATCTAAATGAACAAAAGACTACAAGAAAAAATGTTAAAAAATGGCTTATTATTAATGTTTTCAGATTACCTGTAGTTGCAATGCAATCAAAGCCAACAAATGCATAGAAACATGTAGCTGCCCCTACAAGTGTTCCTTCAAATCCAAATGGAAAAAAGCCACCTACTCCATACTGAGTGGTGATGTTGATGGTGGTTGTTAGGTTTCTAAAAAAAAAATCAGTTTTAGAAAAGAACTGAGGATATGACTGAATTTGGAATAGTACGTTAGCATACTACTCCTACTGTTTTGGTCATAATACTAAGAGTAGTATGCTATTTGGTATACATTTTTGTGTAACTTTTGGCAGTCCAATCAAATAAGGAGTCAAGAAAGACATTAAAAATTGCAATAGAATTTATTTTTCCAAATGCAGTAGATTGTGAATTCTACTAATATTTTCATATGGTGTATGCACAATATATGTACTATATACTGCATCAAGTAGTATACTGGTATTCTATACTAAACATACACAGATCATTTTAATATGTTTGTAGACCAAAAGGATTACACTGAATATTACTACAGTATGCTGAAAATTCCAATAAATAATAAATGCAAATGGACTCACTCATGATTTGCTGTTGCATTCAGGATGATGTCTTCAGTGATAAACCAGTTCTGTAGGTTTCCCTTGATGAAGCCAGCGATGATGACAAATACCAACACCAGTATATTAACACTTGTAAATATCTTGTTGACTGTGGTTGATTCTTTCACGCCATACGCAAGAAGACCTGTGAGAAAAACACAGTACGCAATGTCTAAGCCTTTGCCATAGATGGTAAATATAGAGTAATGAACTAGACAGTGTATGATTAGTATAGTCAGATACCAGAGAGAATCATTATGAGACCAGCTGCAAGAAGTCTGGGTAAGCTGCCAGGCCAGGCAGGTCCATGGCTGCATATTTGGTAAAATAATTAGCCATCACATTTCCAATAAGATCACTGAATGTACCACTCCATGCTCTGGCCACACTTGATGTGCCTAAACCAAGAGAAAGCTCTGTTAGTACTTGACCTTTGACTCTATCTATCTATCTATCTATCTATCTATCTATCTATCTATCTATCTATCACCATTAACTTGCATTTTCATAGGCCTTTAAATTCTATTTACCGATGACATAAGACAGTAGTAAATTCCATCCTGTGGTGAAGGCCCACACCTCTCCTAGAGTCACATAGATGTACAGATAGGCAGAGCCAGTCTTGGGAACCCTTGCGCCAAATTCAGCGTAGCAGAGCCCAGCAAAGATAGAAGCTAAAGCAGCAATGAAGAAGGAGATGATAATACTTGGTCCAGGGTCCGGGCCACCTCTCCAGAGAGCACATAAACACCGGCCCCCAAGGTGCTGCCCACTCCCAAAGCCACCAGATCTAAAGTCGTAAGACAGCGACGAAAGGTGGAGACCTCTCCCTCTGGTTCCAGGGGCTTCCTGCGGCACAGGCCCCTCAGGAAAGACCGCATTGACTGCATTATTGGCTGTTATAGGTGAGTGAGAGTACAATTGGAAAGGTTTACTTTGAATATAGCTTGTTTGTGAGGTTACAAATATATGAAAAGTTATAAAAAATGGTTAAAGAGAAATTGTTCACCCAAAAATGAAAATTTTCTCAACTTCAGGACATCCAAGATGTAGATGAGTTTGTTTGTTTGGATTTGTTTCTTATAAACATGCAGCTTTCTGCTTCACAAGATATTAACTGATTGACAGGAGTCATGTGGATTGCTTGTGGATTATTGTGATGTTTTTGTCAGCTGTTTGGACTCTCATTCTGACGGCACCCATTCACTGCAGAGAATTCATTGGTGAGAAAGTGATGCAATATTTCTCCAAATCTGTTCCGATGAAGAAACAAACTCGTCTACATCTTGTATGACATAACGGTGAATAAATCTTCAGCAAATTTTAGTTTTGGAGTGAACTATTTCTTTAAACTAATGACATTTTTCTGAATTTTTTTTTATTAAGCTGAAATTACTTTTGTTTTAGCATTTTATCATCATATCAAATGTCATTTTTAATATCATTTCCATGCTATTGTGTCATTTGACAACTAAGCTGGATTATGCTCAGTAATCGGCCTGAAAAATAATAGTTTTTAATCCTTTGCATGCTGGTCATTTATTTGTCAATTCATTTTTGTCCTCCCATTTACCTTATCACAATGTCTTCATGTTTTCACAATACCGAGATGTTTGAGATGTTTCTTTCCTTTGAAACCTTCAATAAAGAAAAAAAAAACAGATCTCTAATTTAAGAATAAACAGATCACTGATATCCATCACTAACTATCTTTGTGAGCCACAAATGTTATTTTTTATTAATTAAAGAATAAAACATGTTATAATGGATCCACTTTAAATTATTAAATCATTTCATTCAAGTGTTTTTGAAATAAAAAAAAACTAATTTTATAGTCCACTTTAACTTCATGAATTTTAATCTTTTCATTGGTGTATTGGTTCATACAACAAAAATGATGCAGTCAGGTGTCCTTCACTTTCTGCTGTATCACATATCCTCTTCTAAACTCTAGACAGAGTTGTGTTCTGTGGCTCCATGAGATAGTAATGAAGAAGGATAGACAAAGCTGCCTTCATGATTTGGCAGTGGTCGGCTGGCACACGTTCTCTTTGTGTAGTGGCTTTCTAAAATCTGCCAACAGGAGATTTACAATCCATGCTAATCCTGCCAGGAATCTACTGCTGCATACTGCATTCTATAGCACCGATCATATGCCAACATGAACGTACAAAACGTAGTGTTGCAAAAAAGTTGTACTACTTGTTGCAAATTTCATGTAAGAAACTGTTACTTGTTAAATTCCATGCATTATTTTATTCATGTGAAGTGAAGAAGGATTTGTAGTATTTTCTTTATGAATTAACTGATTTATTTTTCCATTTATTTACACCTGCTGTTGCACTGAAAATATGCACTGCACTGAATGCACTGAAGTAATGCATAATCCTATTAAAAAAACTTAAAATAACTATAATGACTAAAGAGCTTCCAAAGACATTTCTTGATGCATTTAATTAGTAAGTGAATGTTTTTTCTTTACCTTAATTGTTTCCAGAGAAGTTTGCTGTCTGTATCTTTGTAATAACCATCTAAATATATCCGTCCCTTTCACACCAATGAGGCCAAATGATTTTTACAACAATATATACAAGAGTGGACTGTTTGACCCACCCACTCAATGGCATTAACAACAAAGTAGCCTTTCTTTCCACATTTCTCACTGGCCCCATAATGTGCTCATAATTGCAGCCAAGGCACAGGGTGAGGATAAAATTCCATGTTGAAAACCAAAGAAAGATTTTTGACATTGCTGTGAGGTTATGATGACCATCTATCTCAGCAAATATTCACACAACAAAACAGGACGTTGTTTCATACAAGAAAGAAATAGGACATTCTTATTTATTAAACAATTTCAACAAACAGTTGACTTTCTGTACACCAGATGGCAGCCCAGCTTTGCCTTGCCTTGCTGTTTACTGACTACAAAGAAATCATGGCTCAGAATCAGAGGGTGACCTGACCTTCATGATTTATAGTGCAGAAAGTTAATGCTTTTTGTGACCCCAGCAATTAAATCATGTTTTACCAATAACTGTAAAAAAGTGTTTGGACAATTCTTACATCATTCTGTGAGTGTAATGAAATGACACTCTATTTAGGGAGAAAAGTTCACTGTAAATGAGTAGTGGCTGTATTGGCCCCCTCTTCCTCCGTTCTGCTTTACAATGCTGTTCTGATCTTAGATTCCTCACCCTCTTACTGCAATGACCGAAAGGCTTGGACAGAAATAGCCCTGCCACACTCTCTCGCCAAGGCAGACATGATCAGCCACTGGATACTAAAAGCATATCAGAAAACACTCTCTGCTTTTCTCTTGAAGTTTATTCAGAAGACACTCTGTTTGACTTAGTTTGCACTTTGCTGGAATTCAGACTGCATCTGAGTGTTTCATTAACAGTTCATATAAACAGTTTAAAATACATGTCTCTGCCTAAATATGGATCAGGTTGCATTTCCAAGCAACTATTTCCTCAAGATTTTATACTTTTACTGGTTCATCTTCATTATAGGCTATATAGGCTCTGTATGTATATACAGTGTGTGTGTGTGTATATATACACAATATCTTATCTAAACACATTTGATAAATGACCATGCTCTTAATTTTTCTAATTTCAACTGAATATCAAAATATCCAAGATTTAGTCAGTCAAAATTTTTGAGGTTAAATGATCTAATTTTGTCTCTCTGGAAAATCTGTGACATTTTATTATGTTTAATATTAAAGGTTTTTGTGCCTATCTGTTGATGAGCAATTTGTGAAAACCTAAATGTTTTTAGATTTGTGAATTTTTTTTTTTCTAGAAAGGCTTTGATTTAGTGTTAGCATTTTTTAAATTTAATACTTCATGTAATTCATAATAATTCCATGAAATAGATATAGACATCTTTGCTATTCACAAGAACATATAGACTAATTGAATGAAATTAACTGGAATTCATAGTGGTGCTATTATTACATATTTATTTAAATATGGGCAATTAAATATGATTTTTTTTTGTCAAGACAATTTTCAATAGAACTGTTCATGTAGTATTTTACATTAATGACATATTAATGACACTTAATATAAAGAATGATATCAAAAATACGTTAAAAGCACATTGTTCTTAAGGAAGGCACCTTACACCATATATTCTTCATTCATATATATATATATATATATATATATGTGTGTGTGTGTGTGTGTATATATATATATATATATATATATATAGCTGGCTCTAAATGTAATGGTTTTGAGATACTGACACTTATTGGCGCAGCTCTTGATGTCCCAGCAAAGTACTTTTATGTTCATGCTTTCATAAAGAGCCAAAATACTTTACTATATAAAGCAAGCTATGTGAATTGCATACCACAAATGATTTTTTTTTTTTTTGTCAACATGGCGGCCTGGCATGATAGCAACCCGTTTCGTGTAGAATAACGCTGTTTAATTCCTATTTCAGTTTAGCTACATATATTTAATTGTCAAATTTATTTAGATTTTTTTTATTATTTATTACATTTATTACAATTTATTTGTGTAAAACTTTGGTTAGTAGATCTCTGACCTCACAAATAGCCTACTGTGCATTTGTTTCTCAAATGATCATCTTGACTCAAGACTTAACAGAAATCCCCAAATTAGCTGCATGCAGATCAGGAGGTGCACGCAGATAATAGTCTGACTCATGTCTTCACCATAGTTATCCCAACGTCATTTGTGAGAACCGGCTATCACGACACGCAGTGTGCATTACATCATAGCTGGTTGTCCTGAGCTAAATACTGCGTGTAGTTTGCGCCGCATACGTTGCGTCAGAGGAAAACAGCTGATACTTGCACGGACATTTCTCAGCAAGACCACTGACGAGAGACAACGGACCACCGTCAACCGGAGCTCGAGACTCCCTGAGATTAAGGTAAAATGTTGCTTTTGTTGATATTATTATTTGTAACTATTCTTAACGAATGTATTAGCAAATAGTGGGACACATATTGTAGCATATACATGCGCGTTTCATAGGCAAATGGTGCCACTTTAATAACTTAAGCGCTCACATATGAGTTCACATTTTTTCTTAATACCACAAAACTTTATATAGATACATGTTTTATAGAATAAACACAGGTATGATGATTGAAAATGTAAAAAGTTGATTATAAACCAAAGGTCTTAAGATTATGCTTGTAGTAAACGTCTTTTTATGTCATGTCAGATCAGCTGGGAATAGTTTTCATTCATTTTTTTAAATTAATTTCATTATAATTTGTGGTATTGCTGGTTGGGTGGGGCTGTGAATGTCTTTCTCAGACCTTGGATGTATTCCTGACTCAGACCAGACAGAGAGACATGCCTATTTTTGGACTCCACTGACACACATTTACAATTTTAAACAATACTGAAAAGTGGCTGTTATTTTTCTATTTTAATTTTGTTTTGTCTTACAAAAGTCTGCAGAGCCAGAGTGCAAAATGAATAATGCTTATACAACATAGGAAGAAGTGAGAAATTTGATGAACTGTCATTGTGCAGTAACTGCTTGCATCTTCCAGATGATTTGTGCACAAGTTTGGCATTATAACAGAGAATCACATTTCCATTGGTCCATTGCAGACTGGTCATTCTTCCATCTCTGAGAGTTCCCTGTTCTTTATTTGCCTGATTATGATGTAGTGAAAGAGATCACAGTATAAGTTTACTAGGTGGATCCAAGTATATCCTGTGGAAAATGTGGCTTTGTCTTCAGCATTTAAACCTATAGGGAGTAGAAATGGTTTGAATTAGGGGGAATTTTTTTTTTTTAGATCATTCCTATGTGATTAAACAAAAGGCATAAAGATTGAACCGTTTTGGATACATAGGAGTAAACTTATGGAAACATTCATAGATGATTTGCTATTTTGAACTACACTGCACATAGAGGACTCTGGATAATACATCTAACATAGTTTCCATAGTAGCTTATAACTCTGATTCTGAAAGTAATGAACTGCCATTTTAAAAAGCATATTACATTTTGTCTTTAATCATACACAAGCTAAGGACAAGCTAAAATTAATTTGTTTCTTCTTAATTCGCTATCCAGGTTCAAGACTATCATTCCATTGACAACCAGCAACTGATCAAACATGGGCAAAGTAAGACAAAATTTCTACATCAATGTGTCTACTTGCATTATGTTGATAACGTTTGCATTTTGATCATGTAGTTAGAAAAAAACAGCCACAAAGACATGACCTCTTCCTCCTTTCTCATGGTAACGAATCTCGTTTTCCATCTATTGTAGTTCAGGGAGTATAGGATATCACAGTTTTCTTTATGGAATTTCAGAGGTCAACGAGTTGCTCATTAAAAAATTAGATCTGTTGAGAACACCACAATGCTACATGTAGACATGTGGTGGCTCAGTGGTCCTATTTTTGAGTTATTGTTTCATTCTTGATATCTTGCTTACATATCATTTTTTGAATAGGTAGTAGCAAAAAGCACACTAATAATTTATTATACATGATGTATTACTGATGCTTGTAAAATTAAGCATCACTATTGCTGTTGCTATTATTGGGATTAGGGATTCGAATAAACCTCTAACCCTAAGTATTAAACCTTGTTTGTGCTGCACTCATGAATAATACCATAATTATGCAGCTTATTGAGGAGAGGTGGGTGCGCTATTACTTTTGTAAGTGCTCAAAATTTGCGAATGCGTAATGATAAAACAGGAGCAAAAACTTACATTTATGGAGAGACCATACAGTCAGGCAACATACTGAAAACCATACAGTAATGGTTTCCACTTGTCACATGGTGAGGAGTTTGCCATGGATGTGTAGCAATCACATTTTCTTCAGAAAATGTAGTTTATCTTGTTATATTTTCCAAGTTTATAAGTTATATTTCACCGTTTTCTTCTTTCTGTTGCTGAAATACTATGTTTACAAAACTTTTTCAATGACATCTTAGGTGTTTTCTGAGCGTAAGAAACTGCTTGCTACTACACTAGATGTCATAAAGCACTTCTTATAATATTATAGAAGTGTGCCTGGCCGGATGTTTGTTTGCTGAGAGTGGTGTTGCTAGGGGTCTGTTGCTGTAGACGTGGAACCCTACAGCTGCTGTGTTGAGCGATAGCTGCTGGAGAGGCCTTGAGCATATGCACAGAAGCATGAGGGGGAGGACTCTGGCTCTGTGCCCTACTAAACATGCCAGCAAGACCAGTATAATGGGGAATAATTGTAGGGAGACAGTTAATGCAGAGGAGCTTTGAAAATGCACAGTCATGTAGCATTTATGCCCTGTCAGATGTGACGTCTGCTGCTCTCTGAAGGAGAACGATCCCTCTATAGATTCAGTAGGGTAGAAAGTGTAAGGTTACAGACATTTAAGTCGCATACAGTCTTTCTGTCTCTCTCTGTCACACACAAACTAACTTTTGCTGCTGACCATAATGCACTGCTGCACTGACAGGTGTCAGCTGTCCACTCTAAAGTCCCGCCTGGGTTTGGACTAAAGGCCAGATGAGGGAGAGTCTGATTGTTGGTGTAAAATTACATTTTGGGATTATATAAACATATGCAGCCTGTCCCACCCATGAGCAACTTAAAATACATTTTACATTGAGACTGTAAATGTTCATCTAAATGCACTGCAAAAATTGTTTTCATCAGTATTTTGTTTTGTTTTCAGTAAAAATGTCCAAACATCCTTAAAATACAAGATGAATTAACTTTAGATCATAATATAATTTCTGATATTTTATATATTTATTATATACACTACCATTCAAAAGTTTGAAAGAAATTAATACTTTTATTCAGCAAAGATGCATTGAATTAATCAATAGTAACAGTAAAGAGTCACATTGTTGCAAAATATTACTGTTTCAAATAGATGTGAACATTCTATTAATCACATAGCACAGTTTCCACAAAAACAAAAGCAGCATAACTGCTTTTAACATTGATATAAGAACAAATGTTTCTTGAGCACCAAATCAGCATATTAGAATGATTTCTGAATGACCATGTGACACTGAAGACTGGAGTAATAGCTGCTAAAATTCAGCTTTATCATACATTATATTTTAAAATTAAAACAGAAGACAGTTATCTTAAATTGTAATAATATTTCACAATACTGCATTTTTTTGGGATAAATGCTAAATTGTGTATGTGTAAGATTTTTTTTCTTGTTTAAGCATAAACCTCACTAGACTAAAGGAAGAAAAAAAAATATTTGGGGACGAACACTTAATTCAACATATATTCTCCGAGCATAAGTCATAATTGTATGCAGATTTGCTTCAAGTAATATGGATGTTTCGAAAATTGTTTGGCTTTCCTCTTATGACAACAAAAGAAAATATTTTGAATGTTAATTATTCATTAGGTTTGATATGATTAATCTTGCAACTCTTGATCTTCTCTGTTCAGTAAAAACAACAGCAACATCTATAATTTTTGTTATAGGAATTTAGAGGTACAATTGCAGATCACCCTGACTTTGATGCGGGCAGTGATGCAGAGGCCCTCTATAATGCCATGAAAGGCTTTGGTGAGTGTCAGGACTCCTCATCTATAGATGTTTAATATGAAGTCAGTGGCTGCTGGGATATGTCCATATGATTACATAAAAGTATTCTCTGTTGTATCACAGGAAGTGACAAGGAGGCCATCTTAGACCTGATTACCTCAAGAAGCAACGCTCAGAGGCAGGAGATCCGTGCCGCATACAAATCACAGTATGGGAAGGTACTGGATAATCTCCAGCAAGCATTCAATAAATGCATTAAAGGCTTATAGAACAAAATGTGCTTTATTAAAAATACATTATTTTACAGGATTTAATTGATGATCTGAAATATGAGCTGACAGGGAAGTTTGAACGTCTGATTGTGGGTTTGATGAGACCTCCAGCCTATCATGATGCCAAAGAAATCAAGGATGCCATTAAGGTATGTAAGAATCTTGATGCTTTAAGAATTTGAGCCTTTCAGTTTAATGTGCTATGCCTTGCTGATTGAATTGCACTGAAATATACTATTCAAATGCATGGCTTGCACAGATAATTGTATTCAGATAGATATGTTATCCTGTATTATTTCATTCTGTCTTTAACATTTTCTGAAAATATATTGAATTACAATTTTTTTTTTTTTTTCAATATAATAACAAAATAACTACAGGATATGTGGTCTGTACTATATATATATCTGTCAATCAGCTAAACAGAACAGAACAGTGAATAACAACCTCATTTCTAAGCATCATTCATTAAAAGACCAATTACAATATCAGCTATATTCTCTGTTATTTACTGCATGTTTTGTCCTGTGAATCTATTTTGCTGTTGCTATCATTAGGATTCGGTAAGTGATTTTCTTTAACTAATTAAATGGTGATAGTTCTTTTTTAGGGAGTTTTAACCATTTCATGATCTGTAAGGCTGTGAAAATGAAAAAAGATTCAGCCAATCAGGAAGTCAGTAATAGAAAAAATGGCTGACTATATCACAAATGTAGAAACTTCTTCGTTTTAACTCTTCATGGAGAGCTTACACCTAAATTGCTGTTTATTGCCAATTTTAACTGCTTTCTGCAAATGCCTTGGTACCATAAAAGGCTGCATGGTTTGAAAAATGTTTGCAATACTAACACTATCCTATATGGCAAAATTATCTTCTCTAATTTGAACACATGTATTCAATGTTGTACTATAATTTCTCTGTCATTAAGTAACTGCATTTATATCCCTCTGAATAATTATACTAGCTGACTACATTATCCTTTACAAATAGACAAATACAAATTAAAGAGACAGAATCTGTGATTTGTGCTCAGTAATGGACCTTCTTGCTGTGCTTTAAAGGGAGCAGGAACAGATGAGAAATGTTTGATTGAAATTCTCGCTTCAAGAACCAATGAGCAGATTCATAATCTGGTGGCAGCATACAAAGATGGTGAGTTCTCAAGAAAGTTAAAAAGAAAGCAAAGATTCATCTGAACTGAGGCAAAGCCTGACTCTGTGATTGTGTTCACAGCATATGGCAGAGACCTTGAAGAGGATGTTATAGGGGACACATCTGGACATTTTAAGAAGATGCTGGTTGTTTTGCTTCAGGTGAGTCAAATCTTGTATATATTGATTTATGCTTATATATATCAAACCTACAGCACAAGGTTGAGACATTTATGATTTAAAAACCTTTATGTTGTTGTTTTTTGGAAATCCAGAAACTAAATTAATTGTAGATCATCAATATTTTCATTTTTTGTTTGTTTTTCCTGATTCTGCTTTATTCATACAGATACATATATATATATATATATATATATATATATTTTACAATACAGTTTAGTGACAAATATGATGCCATTTTGTTTGTGTTTAATAATGGTGATTGTCTTGTTTCTCAGGGGACCAGAGAGGAAGATGATGTTGTTAGTGAAGACCTCGTGGAGCAAGATGCTCAAGTGAGTGTGAATATTAGAATATTAGACTTAGAATTAGCTATAAAATACAATCTGTTTCAAACATATCACTGGATAAATTATACTACAAATCAATATTATGTTGATTGTGACCTTCTGTGGTCAAATATTATTTACAATGAGTGTATAACTCTGCGCTCTCTTTCTTCTCACATAAAGAGAACAAAATGTAACTGAGTATTTTATGCTTATTTACATAATTATTTGACTCTTTAGTGCATAAAGGCAACAAAAAAACTATGCAGCATACCCTACCATGCAACTTAGCCAGTGTGTTTTTGACCTCCTGACTTGCATCATCAAAGATTGTTAATGTGTAATCTGACTGTAGGACCTGTATGACGCAGGAGAAGCACAGTGGGGCACAGACGAGGCCAAATTCATCATGCTGCTGGGAAACCGAAGTGTGACCCATTTGCAGTTGGGTATGAGAACCGCAGTCACACACTGGACACAGAGATTTCTGCTGACTAACACCCCTCCTCCACTACACAATCTCTCTTCTGTGTCTATAGCACTCCTCACTGCACCGCCAATTAGATCTGACCATCAGGTTGCTGCTTTTAATAATCAATGCAATGTAATGCAACAAACAAAACCACTGTGCAATGACCTAAATGATGTGTGATTATGCAAGATGCACCGCTGTGCAATATTATGATTGTTAATGAATTTAGATTATTAACGGTTAAGATTTATTGCAATATTTGGATTACCCAATGTAACATGGATAAATTCTGTATGACGTAACAGCAAATATATAATTGTGTTTTTCAGTATTTGATGAATACCAGAAAATTGCTGAGAAGTCCATTGAGGACAGTATTAAGAGTGAGCTCTCCGGAGACTTTGAAAGACTGATGCTGGCTGTCGGTAAGCTTTGGCACCATGCAATCAAAACCTGAAAGCTCACTGCTGCATTTTTTCTAAGATCTGCTTCTTGGGTTATCTCCCATAGTTCAGTGCATCAGGAGTAAGTCCATGTTCTTCGCCAAACGCCTTTACAAATCCATGAAGGTAGTGTTACCTGTTAGAATGAATCGTAATGGAGTGAAATTGCAATTCTCAAGGCTTTTATCGATGCATTGTCATTTTTCCCATCTGTCTGCAGGGTCTGGGCACAGCTGATAACACTCTGATCCGCATTATGGTCTCTCGCTCTGAGATTGACATGCTGGACATCAGAGAGTGCTTCAGACTGCGCTATGAGAAATCTCTGTACAACATGATTCAGGTGAATAAACACAAACACATCAGAAACCAGACTTTTCTGCATTCTCTCAGCACATTCATGTGCGTTACATTTATTATTGTTCCAATAGTGAAGTTTTTTCCTTGACCTTATAATTGCGTTTGTCATTTGTTGTGTAGTTATATAAGAAATATGGTTTATTTGTGTGGAAGGTGCATTCTTACATTGATGGCTCATATTTTAAAAGTTACCCACAGGGTACGCATTGTGTTTGTTTGTAAATAAAATAGTAAATTATATATTTGCCATGTGTTAACTCAACAGGATGACACATCTGGAGATTACAAGCGCACCCTGCTGAAACTGTGTGGAGGAGATGATGAGTAAGCTTTTTTCAGGGTCTTAAAGTGTGTCTTTTTCTAAATGTTAAAAAATTCTAGATGTATATGGACATATAGCTATAAGTGAGCCATTCAAAGGCCGATTCCTCTCAAAAACATAAGTCATTATTTTGTAAATTGCGTTTAATTATTCTAGTGGTGCAGGAATCACAAATTCACATTTTAACATTCAGTCTAGGCTAAAAGAGTCTCTACATCAGTTTTGCAGTAACTACGAACAATCAGTAGAGGGAGACATTGGTCCATCGTAAAACTGGACAACATATGGTATCCACAGTTTTGGATATTTAGAAACAAGAGTTTCTTTCTATACTTTCTTTAAATGTTCTTTTAATGCATGCTACCGTTCAAATGTTTGAGGTCAGTAAGTATTTTTTGATGTTTTTCTTATGTTAGTCTCTTATGCTCACCAAGGCTACATTTATTTGATGACAAATATAGTAAAACAGCAATATTGTGAAATATTATTACAATTTGATTTTCTGTTTGAATAGAAAATGTCATTTATTCCTGGCACAGCTGAATTTTCAGCAGCTATTACTTCAGTCTTTAATGTCACATGATTAGAAATCATTCTAATATGCTGTTTTGGTGCTCAAGAAACATTTCTTATTATTATCAATGTTGAAAAGAGTTGTACTGGTTAATATTTTTGTGGAAGCCATGATACATTTTTTTCAGGATTATTTGATGAATAGAAAGTTCAAAAGAACAGCAGTAATTTGAAATAGAAATCTTTTGTAACATTATAAATGCTTTTTGAATCAATTTTATGCATCCTTGCTGAATGAAAATCTTACAGACCCCAAGCTTTCGAACAGTAGTGTATTTATATATCTCCATATTAACATACTGTATTATATTATTTTAGATGTCCTTGCAGATTTCACTGAGCCAGGGCCAGAGATCAAGAATTGAAGCTATTTTGTTTTTGTCAAGCCACAATCCACACATTGTTATTTTGTCAGCACAAAAGGCTAAAGAGCTGTTTGTTTCTCAGTATTGCAGGGGAGTTCTTCCCAGAGGCTGCACAGATTGCTTACAAGATGTGGGAAATCAGCGCCATGACCAAAGTCCAGGTTGGAGACCCCCACGTTTTCTCTCAGCGGCATGCATTATATTACCCTCTGCGCTGGCCAAGTTAGAGTTGATAACTGTGTCATGCACCCTGAACATACAGCGGAGCTTTTGTGTGCACAGATAGCATCCGAATGCCACTCAATTTGCTAATCAGAGTCTTGATTTGCAGCCAGTTCCTGTGACACTTTTCCAGTCACTCAGCTCAGTGTCACACCAATCTCACAGTGTATGTGTGCTTGTGCTGCTGGTGTGATGTTGCTGTTTTACAAATATGCACTGATAGATCAATGTTAAAGAGTTTGTCTTTTTTGATTTGTAAGTGTATCATTTTGTCTTTCTTATCCATCACCAGTTAAGAGGAACTGTGCGACCATATCACAATTTTGACCCTGCGAGTGATGCTCAAGCTCTGAGAAAAGCAATGAAGGGATTCGGTGCGTAAAAACACAGTATGTTATGTTTAATAGCATGCATTAGCCAAAGATACTAAGAACTGCAAATATATGATTTCCTGTTGTTTTTCAGGAACTGATGAAGATACGATTATTGACATTGTGGCACACAGGAGCAATGCACAGAGACAAGAGATCAGACAGACTTTTAAATCTCTTTTGGGACGGGTATGACACTGTCCTGCCTAGCTTTGTTCCCAATGGAATAAAGTATATTACTGTGGTTACTGTAAATGTGTATGCATTTGGTATTTTGCTGATTTATACAGTTGTTTTCCATCAGGATCTCATGGCTGACCTAAAATCAGAACTGTCTAAAAACCTCCAAAGACTCATCCTGGGTCTCATGATGACTCCAGCAGAGTTTGACGCTAAGATGATGAAGAAAGCCATGGAGGTACAGAGAATAAAATTGAAACGGCTCCAAACAAAAATCTTATTTGAGTCAGAAAAGGCTGTTTCATCATACAAGCAGATCGACCTGCTTTTGGTATTTAACCTCTGTGTTAATTTGTTCACTGGAGGTCAGTGACCTGTCCAAACTAGATCAGAGGCAATAGTCTCTTTTTACAAGGACTGTTTGTTTGCCAGTGTTGCTTTCATGTTAAGTTTCACTGAGGTAGCAAAGAAAAGAAGTTAAAAGCAGTATTTTAGTGATATGCATATGAGTTTACATATAATAATCTAAAGCAATTTGGTTAAATAAATGCTTAAATAGATGTACTTGACCTGATTTTTTTATAGGGCGCAGGGACCGATGAACATGCATTGATTGAGATCCTGGTCACTAGGAGCAACCAGGAGATTCAGGAGATGTGTTCTGCTTATCAGAATGGTAACTAAAAACTTGCTGTATATTTAATAATGCATTGTCCAGCAGGCGGCGCCCTTTATCTAGGCTAAACAGAAAAAAAGTCTGAAATGGGGTATTTACAACAACTTGAGGAATCATTTATTTACAGATCTCTATATCACTATATATTAAATTTCTTCTACATAGCCTATAAAAAAAGTTTGGAGGATGCTATCGCATCAGATACGTCTGGGCATTTCAAACGGATCCTGATATCTTTGGCACAGGTACATCTACACATCTTGCATCCAAACTCTGACTCACAGTTCATACTTTGCGCTTATAAACTCATATTTCACTTCACTCTGATGGTGTTTGTCAGGGAGCCCGTGAGGAGGACACAACAGACATGGCCAGGGCCTTGGAAGATGCCGAAGTAAGTGTGATATACTTATAAAACACTATGTCAACTGTCTGTTGTTTACCAAGTATAAAGGTAATGCCAGAGTATTATCATATTATCAAGATTTCATTTTTCTGTCCAATGTAAGGCATTGGCGGATGCATGCAATGCAGACTCTGGTGACATGGAGGACAAGTTCATGAGTATTCTGTGCACAAGGAGTTTTCCTCACCTGAGGAGAGGTAATGCAAACACATGTTTGCTTCTGATACACATGCTAATACATGTTTTCATGAACGCTCCAGCCAACATTCACTTCATCCTCTCCAGTGTTCCAGGAATTTGTGAGGTGCAGCAACAAAGATATCGAACAGATCATAAAGAAGGAGATGTCAGGAGACGTTAAAAATGCCATGTTTGCTATTGGTAAGATTTTTGTCAGAACAATGACCAAGCTTCAGGAAAATACTTACAGTATATTATGACATTACTTTGAATTTGATTTTTTAATAATAAATGGATCATATCATATCATTATGAAATCAGAAATGAATTTGAGTTCAACATACTATCAAAATTAGTTGTAATAAATGATAGTATTTATTCATATTTTAAATTAGCTTTTCTTTTTAGTAGATTTATGTGCTTTTATCATTTTTATATTTTAAATCGTTCTATTTAGCTTTAATCAGTTTTAGTTTTAGTAGTTTTTGTTTCATTTTACTTTAAAATTTAATTCAGTTAGTTGCCAAGACAATATTTTTGAGTTTTTTTATTGAAGTTTTTCATTTTATATTTTATTTTATTTTTGTTACAATAAACAAAACAATTTTTTATAGTTGTAGTTTTAGTTTTAGTTAACAGTAACAACATTTAGGGTAGCACCATGTTTAATTTAAGGCTTTGAGTGATATTTAATGGATTGTACTGTTGTTTAGCAACATACCGATTGTTCAGCTGAAGAAACATCCTTCTGAAAAAAAAAACTTTCAAAAGACAAAAACACCATAAAACAGTTTTGAAAGTTGTGAATTGTGAAAATTACATGATCTCGGACCTTTTTACAGAGTGTTCCACTGTAAAGACTGTAAGTCTATCCTTCACAGCCTTGTTTTCATGTGCATTAAATTCAATATGGTGTCTAACCTGATTAAGGTTTATAACAAAGCTGCAGACGTTGTATACATGCGAAGATGTCGTCTTAAAAATTATTAAATTATGACTCTATTTTCTAACATTATAAGGGATGTATGATATGACTCCTTTAACAATTCCATCAGCAAGCAGTGACATTTAAGATCACATGTTTTACATACAAAAAAATCACATGACTCCAGTCATCTAAAAAATAGCAATTACATGTGGATCTTTTCCAGTGCGGAGTGTGAAGAATCAGCCATCTTATTTTGCTGACCGATTGTACAAAGCCATGAAGGTAAAAGTGCATTGTTATGTAATACACTTCCCTCAACATCTGTCTCTGAGCAGGAGGAACAAACTCAAACAGCTGATTTAGGCCAAGAACATGACATCAGTCAACTCAAAGTACCTTCAGAACAAGAAAAAAAAAAAATTCAGAACTCGGGTCTCTTTAATATCTAAATTGTTTCAATGCTCCCAGTGAAAGTGGGAGCAAATGGAGATACTTGTTTAAGGCTCCTGCTTCTCACACAATTGTAATCACAGTCTGGTAGTCTGGAGTTTAGAAGACATTTCAATAATGTCATTTTATAGCTCTTACTGCTCCCACACTTACTGTTTCATAAGGGGAAAAATCTGAGTTGATACTGAAATAAAACATAACTGAGGACTCAATTAAGTCTCCTGAGCTGATCTCTGAGTAAAACCTTTACTCTGAGTGATGAATTGCAGACACTGATTAAAGTCGCTCACCATAAAATGAAGCATGTTTTATGGCCTTAGTTTTTGTGGGCTAAACACACTTATGTAAAGCAACAGTCATGTAGAGCTCATCTGATGACAGAGTATCTGTGCCAGCGATGGTTCTCAGGCTTGATTATGAGTCACAGGCTCTATGATGAGCATCTGCACTATTGCTGATGCTTTGCTTCATAAGCATCGCACAGACCAGCGGTCAGGCCAGAGTTTCCTAAGTGCTGTGACTTTCCCTGCAGGGCCTGGGAACAGACGACAGGGCTCTCATCCGTATCATGGTGTCCCGCTCTGAGATTGACCTCTTCAACATCCGCAAAGAGTTCAAGGAGACCCATGATGCATCTTTGCATGAATTCATCCAGGTAGAGACGCTTGTTGTAAGTTGTGTGCTCCTTCTCAAACATACCGCATGCATTTGTGCATGTGTTACTGGTGTCATCGGACATTAGTGAATTTAAAAGAGAGTTGTGTAGATATTGTGTTTTGTCTTACTGTAGGCGTTGCACATCCTCTTTTGGTTAAGTCGAGGGGAACAGAGTGTTTGACAGGTTCCTGCGGTGTACTCAGCTGTTTAGGAATTTCCCCTGCATGCTTGACTTCCTCTCAGTGCGCTGAATCTGATTGGTGGAGAGAATGGAGACAGGAAGTGTTCAATAACAGGTCTATACTGGCTCTGTAGTCAAAACTCCCTTTAGAGATCAATAACGACACTAAATTATACATTTTATGTCTTGCTTTTTGGGCTTACTATGCTATTAGCTGGGCCAGTATGCAAATAAACCAACCGAAACAAACTAATGCATCATTTAAATTCAAATCATAAAGAAAAAAATTTAAAATAACAGCATGATTTATTTTTAGATGCTTGCAGATAAAGCATGCTGAGAACAAGTCTCTGTGTGTGTTTTTAAGTTGTGTGTCAAAAGATTTCCCGATTAGATGTATTGTTTTGTAGAATTGCATGGTTTCATAACATTTTCATTTGCATTTGAAACATTATTTCCATGGAAATGCACTTTAGACTATGAAGGAAGGGAAATGATCTGTTGATCTCATTGCTCGTACAGTTATTATGAAAGTTCATACGAAACGCTCTGTAATTACGTAATGCAGTGAATTTCATAATGGCTTAATATCATTATGCAACACCAAACTTCCACTGATATGATTATGAAGTACGCTCCCAAATTATTGGGTGTGTTTTGATGCTTTATTTCAGAATGTTTGGTCTGACCAAATCATATTATTTTCTCAGGGTGACACATCAGGAGACTATCGTAAAACCCTTTTGATTCTCTGTGGAGGTGAGGACTAGAACATTGTCCGTCACCCATCTGGGATGCATCACAGGATCTTCATGAAAAGTAACCAGTGCACTGTGTTCCCATTGGTTGTTTGTGAGATGCTAGTCAACATCACAGTCTTTGTGCCCTCTGCTGCTGCTGCCATGCCTATGCCAAAGCTAATGACCTATGCAGAAGCCACACCTTGTCCCATTTTCTGAAATCGTGCACGAAACACTTTTTTTTTTACAGTTAAAAGCCCTTTTTATGGTGTTACCGTACCACTGGTGCTTTATTTGTTACCCAACATCCTGTTTAAATTGATCACCCCAGAAATAAAAGATGTGATCGTGTTTGAGTTTGTGTTGTTAAATGGACACCAGTTTTGTTGTTTTAATACCAAAAGTTGCTTTAAATCTAGTGCAAAATGTGGTGATATGCTTCTGAACACAGTACCAAAATTGTTTATCATACAAAAGTAAACAAATAAAATTAATTACTTAAAGTGCGGTCACGTTTTATGTTTTCATGGGCGAAATCCAGTCATTTCAATAGGAATCCACATGAATATTTTCCCATACAGATTTTGCAACAGGTTTAAGTTGGTCACATAGATTACACTGTGTTGACAATGGACCTTTCGACCACACCTTTAGTATTATTATTATGACATAATGTAGGCTGAATAGGAAAACTGACAATTTTGTTTTTTTAAAACCCATTCATTCCATGGATGATACACTATATTGCCAAAAGTATTGGGTCGCCCCCTTCTAATGAACAGGTTTGACTACTTTAGTCATTTCCATGAGTACAAATCTTAATGTTTAAGCATATAATGATATCCTAGGGAATTGTGTGCTTCTAATTTTATAGCAAAAGTTTGGACAGGACCATTTTCTATTCTAACATGACAATGCCTCTGTGTATAAGGCAAGGTTCAAAAAGAAAATTATTGATTGAGTCAGTGTGGAAGAACCTGACTGGTCTGCATAAAACCAAGTCCTAATCCCAGTTTAACACTGGCTCTGGTGTGACTGTAAATGCAGACTTTGAGCCAAAAACTCATCACCAAACACCAATGACTTGTACATATGGGTACAGTCATTTTAGACACTTCCAAAACTGTTGCAACAGAGATGGAAATACAATTTTTAAATACATGAATTATGTTCCCATCGTTGTTGCCACAGATTTGGAAGTGCATTTTTCTGTTCTAAAGAAGGGGGTGTCCCAATACTTTTTTCTATATAGTGTATGTACAAGTCATTGGTGTTTGGTGATGAGTTTTTGGCTCAAGGTCTGCATTTACAGTCACACCAGAGGTGTTAAACTGGGATTAGGACTTGGTTTTATGCAGACTAGTCAAGTTCTTCCACACTGACTGAATCAATAATTTTCTTTTTGAACCTTGGCTTATACACAGAGGCATTGTCATGTTAGAATAGAAAAGGGTCCTGTCCAAACTGTTGCTATAATATTAGAAGCACACAATTTCCTAGAATATCATTATATTGAGGAGATCCGCCCCTTGTATGTAAAGCGCTTTGAGTGCCTTGAAAAGCGCTATATAAATGTAATGAATTATTATTATTATTATTATATGCTTTAACATTAAGATTTGTACTCATAGAAATTACTAAAGTAGACAAACCTGTTCATTAGAAGGGGGCGACCCAATACTTTTGGCAATATAGTGTAGCTATAGCGATAAAGATATAGTTTAAACAGTTGTTCTAAATTTAAAAGAATAGAGTGGAGTCCACACCACAACTATATGGCACAGAAAGAAAGATATTGCTGGGATCACTTTCAGAATGATTTTTTTTCTAGCTGATGAATGCTAAAAACATTGACAGCCAGTCAGAATTCATCCTGCTTTCTTAAGCATTTAAAGCAACAGGCGACAAAACTTAACAGAACATTGTAGCATAGTTATCGTTATAATTATTGTGTGAACAGGCATTTAATGATGTTTTCATGATCTCAGCAGCCAATAATTCACAAAACAAATTGTTGTTAGCTCAAATCATGTTTATGCTCAATTAAGGAAAAATTGTATTTTTTTATGTAGACTGGTTGATATATTCTTTTAATCTCTGTAGTTTTTTTTTATTACAGGTGACAAATGAATTTTCCATTGACAACAGAAGAAAAGCTTTTCCTACTTTTTAAAAGTTAAGCATATTTATTTTGCTCTTCTAACTGTGGATGATTATATAACTAGTTGCATTTAATTATTTGCATTTTCAACTGATGTTCGTGACCCTTTGATCCATTTTTCAGTCACAAAACACTGAAAACCACTGGCCTAAAACATCTAGTATTTCTTTCAACAGAGGATGTTTCTCACGTCCTTATTTTCATTAGTGGTCTGAATAGCTGATTCACCCAGATCAGTCATTAACTTTTTTTTTACCTTACAGATGCACCACATAAGGAAATTCCCTCCTGTTGAAATCTATGCAACTCTTTTCTGAATAGGAAATATCTGGTTATAAATTGCAGATGGTAAATGTGATGTTTGGTAGATTTTATTTACTTTTCAAAAGATAAATCATGCATTATAACGTTGATTGAAACAGCATAATGATGTTCAAAAAATGGAGAGAAAAAACATAGGACTTGATAAATACATAACCCGATAGTGTCTGCACTGAATACATTGCTTTTATTGGATTTCTTGATGCACGTTACAACTTAATTATATATCATGCGCCATTTTAGAAAGTTTTTTTTTTTTTTTGTGAAAATTGACAGAACACATTTTCTGTTCTCTTGGGCTTCACATCAGTTTCAAGAGAGGTTTCCCAGATAGCAGACAGCAACAGTATTGTCATCTGCTGATTTCAGGGTGTGAGTAGAAACACTGATGAGTCTTTTTCTGTACAACAGCCTTCCTATGTCAAAAACGAGCCTTCAAACCATCAATTCATTATACTCTTGTCTGCAGCTATGCATCTGTTTTTGTGTGTGTGTGCAGACGTGAATTTTTGTGTGAGCGCAGCTGTTGTCAGGCCATCTTTAGTTAAAAGAGGAAAGAAGAAAAAAGCTTGTGGGGCTAGGAAATCCCCTGCAAGTAGACCAACATCCCAGTCACCATCGATGATGTCTGCAATAGCAATAACATTGTTAAATTCAGAACAAAACATCAAATACATGATCATAATGATATTTTCAACTGTGTGTGAACAGTTGCACATGCAAAAGCAAGACAAAACTGAACTATACAGGGCGTTGCAAGATGGTTAATGTCAGAGGTAACAAAAGGTTACAAAACTACATGAGAAGATAATAAGATGCATTTCTAAGTGTACTTTCTGTTGATTTTGCAAAAGCTGCATGCTTTATTTATTATGTTGAGCTTTATTTATGGGACAA
Organism: Tor tambroides; assembly: GCA_021397915.2. Lineage (NCBI taxonomy): Eukaryota > Metazoa > Chordata > Actinopteri > Cypriniformes > Cyprinidae > Tor > Tor tambroides. The sequence goes on from JAFVLL020034364.1 coordinate 27,671, forward strand.
TTTCAAGGCAAATGCATGGACTGATGGCGTGTTATAATCCACTAAATCTATATCAGGCATTAAAATGCTGATTTACGAAGTTACTATAAATAAGTTGATGCAGTAATCCTTCACTCCTATTTACAACATAGTTATGGCATTGTAAACAGTCAAAATATGCTATGTTACTATTAAATATATCTGTTATCTGGTAACACTTAGCTAAGCAGTCTCAAGTTCCTGGACGCATACCAGGTCCCACTTTTGAGCTAAAAAAATATCAGGGCCTTTCACTATGTGGGAATTCCCCCTTCTGTTTAAAAACAAACACAGCAAACGCTTCCACCATTGCCACCAGTTTCCTTAAAAAACGCCTCTCGGACACAAGTATAATGTGTAGGTGAGTAATTGTACCATGTTTTTTTATTTTCTAGTATTAATAATAGAAAGAATATTGCTGTATCTTTTTTAAAGCTTGGATAAAAATTGGAAATTATATGAGCAAATCAGTAAATTTGGATTTCCATAAAAGCTGTGATGAAAGGGATTTTATTTTTGATGATGATGTTGATTGTAGTAGTGCATTTCAAAGGAAATTTTATTAAAAGTCATCTATTATTGTTTACTAAAAGGTGTGTGTTGTCCATTAAAACTGGACTAATGTAACTTTCTAAACAGTGTTTTGTTTTTTAATTGATTCCTTTTTTCAAACTATCCTTGAGTGCATTTAATTTAATTAAAACTATATATTTTTTTTTTTTCAATTGGACACTCCTTTGGACACTGTTTACTGTACATGCAGCTGTGCAAGTATTAAAGTTGCTTGACTGTTTACCTCCGTTATTTAAAATAAATCATTGTTACGGTTATGATCTGTTTTAGTTTATTTTCTCTGTCTCCGTCTTCCTGCCTATAGTTTGTTTCCATGTTTTTTCATTAATTAGTTCCACACCTGTTTTCTGTTCCTCCCTGATTACGTTCAGCATTTAAAGCCTGTGTTCTCCCCTGTTCCTTTGTCTGCTATCATTTTGGATTTATGTTTGGTTGTGCCTTTCTCAGTCTGTGGCTTATTAAAAGGAACTCTTCATTATACGCTTTCGTTGTGCACTTTGCTTTGCATACCAGACTCGTAATAGAATAGCAGACCCTCAAGTGAGTAATTTAGCGGCGTTTTTCTTTGTTTATTTTTATTTTTCTCGTGCCTCTCTCGGAATTGATTTCCCAGCTGTCCAACTCCTATGCCTGGAGCAACAGGACCGTTCGCTGGAGGACCTTACCAGGGACTTTTTAGATCTGGCGTGCCTTACACGCTTCCCGGACCGCTCGCTCTGCGTTTTCTGCATCACCAGCCTGAGCGAGTGGTGTAAAGCACGCCTGCCAGCGAACGGTCCCGAGGAGGATTTTGCTTTCGTGGAGTGGGTGCTGGAGAGAAATGGACTGTATTTCTCCATCTGTCCCGTCGAGGAAGTCATCTCCAGCCCCACTCACGAACCAGAGACCAGTCAGCAGTCATCCCGCTGCACGGAGTTACTGCCTGAGCCCACCGCAGACGGGGAGTCTGAGCCCGCTGCGACTGAGCCAATCATCGCCTCAGAGCCTGAACCTCAAGCATCGTCTGACCATGTGCGTGAGCCGGCAACATCGTCCGTCCCCGATGGAGTTTTGGTGGTGATCGAGGGCTTGGAGGGAAGCCCCGCCCACACTCCCACGACTGAGGGTGAGCTGCAACTGGTTTCTGGGAACCATACTGAGGAACTAATGGACATCTTTGAAATGGACCTTATAGACTGATTTGGGGCGGTATTACCCATTGCTCCTCAATCTCCTGCCTCTCCACTGGTTCCGTCCAGCTCATGTCCTTCTGTGTTCCCTCCCAACCTCCCTCTGCTGCCACCTCCTAAACCAGCCAGTTCCTCATCTCCATCTCCACTGGTGCCTGTCAGTCCCTCAGCTCACTCAGTCAGCGCCAGCTGAGTGCTCTGATCCATCGCCTCAGGACTTCCAACCTCCAGCTCCACCCAGGCGTGCGGATCCCCTGTCTTCACCTCCAGCCTCCGAGCCCTGAACTACACCTCGGTCCTTCGACCCATCGGCTCTGCCTTGGCTCCTAGCTCCCTCGTCTCTGCCGTGGCCCGTCATCACACTGGCTCCACCGGGCTCCCTCATCCCTCCGGCTCCGCTTTGGTTGGTCGTCGACCATCCGTCGCCTCGGCACTCCACTCCTCTGGCTTCGTCTCGTCCCTCCGGCTCTGTCAGGCTCCTTCTCTTTGGCTCCACCTTCATGCTCAGTCGCACCGGCTCCACCGTGGTCTTCCAGACCCCTGCCTCCCCCTCAGTCACCTTAGCCTTCAGCTCCGGATCCTCAGTTTTGCCCTGGCTCTCCATCTGCTTGGCTCCATCCTGGGCTCCTCGTCCATCGGCTCAGTCTCTGTCGGTCCCCTGGTGTCGTCGGTCCCATCTCCTCCATGGCTCCTCCCACCGTTGACTCCACCTTGGGCCACAATCCTGGCTGGCCTCTGGATTTCCACCTGGCTCTGGGCTCCTCCCACCCTCCACTCCCCCATGGACTTATTTCCTGGTCTGCTCCACGCCCACCTCCTAAACCACCACCACCCTCCCTCTTCTGTTGGACTGTTTATCGGCATGAGGACGTGCCATTCCGGGAGGGGGTGAAATGTTCTGGTTATGTTTTTAGTTTGTCTCTGTCTTCCTGCCTAGTTTGTTTCCATGGTTTTTGGTTAACTAGTTCCACGTGTTTTTCTGTTCCTCCCTGATTACATTCAGCATTTAAAGCCTGTGTTCTCCCCTGTTCCTTTGTCTGCTATTGTTTTGGATTTGTTTGGTTGTGCTCTTCTCAGTCTGTGGATTATTAAAAGGAACTCTTCATTACTCTTTCTTTGCATGCTTTGCACACCAGATTCATAATCAATTTTTTTTTTTTTTTTTTTTAAAAACCCAGAATATTTAGAACGACTTTTCCTGAAGTTATCAAGGGTCATAAAATCCATCCATCTGTTGACTTTCAAATGCGCTTCAGTTTCTGCTTTCAATCATGGTATCATTGGAAATGTGCTTTAAAACTACAAACCCACAGAGTTACTTTAGACATACCGTCTCTTCATAATGGGGGGGTAAATTTCTCAAATTCACAACTCCTGGCAGCTCTTTCCTGTCAGTAGGCTATTGTGTATCTGTGGAATATTTTGCCAGTAAAATTCCTAATATGCCAAGCAGGTTTCATATTGCACTGACTGTACTTTTGAAGTATTTTCTAATGCATATTTAAATATGTACTGTACATCACACTGCAGTATAAACACAGATATACCTACCTTAGTGATTAAGCATGCTGAAAATATGTACAAACATTGCAGTAATTTTCTTATGGTTGAACTTCCAGAATTGGCCAATAATGACAGCTCTTGTTACCCAATTCAAAGTCTCATTATCTGTTTCCTTGTAAATTTCTTAATTTCTTCATGTACTAGTGAAATGAACATAATGAGTATTATGGACCATGAATATTATAGAATGAGTTGACATTTTTATTTGAATTTTTTTTTCAGATTAACTAATGGGGTTTAGAACAGCTGAGACAACCAATTTAGTTTCCTGCAGTACTGATTAAAGTTTTCAAGATAACTCACACCAGTATGAGTAAGTACCTTTGAATCACTATTAGGTTGTTTAATGAATGCACAGCTGCATTTACACCCTGTATACTGCATACGTGGGTCAAAAATAATGCACTAGAGATACAATTAGATGCGTATTCGTTATAAAATTGTTTTGTCTATGAAAATAAATTTTATTATAAAGTGGATTTTGTGTGTCTGTGCCATTGTGTGTGTCTAACTTTATTTGGCTCCAGGTGGATTAGCACTGTAATAAGTGGGCCTACTATAAATCGCTGACTAAAGAGTGAAGGACACCTTTTTTATTTTTAAATAGAAATCTGAACCATGTTATCTAGCCTAATATATAGATTTAACCCACACATGTAAACTACAGTCACATATATTTATAAGAAACATATTTACATTTTTGGTAGGCTTTATGATGATCACGAACGTTTCACATACATGACATTAGACAGGAGAATTAGTGCAGTGAAACAGTAACGTCAAATGAAAAGCAGGCGAATCACTTAACGAATCATTTAAAGATAATGTTCTATCAAAACAAGACAATTAATCATAAAATGTGAAGATGAGTCATTTTTTTCTATAGTAGCCTATATGAGCTCAGTCACTGAAATAGTACAGGCACTAAGTCAATATATTTAACTAATTTGCGAACGTCGTGTGCGAGCGAACGAACGATGCCTGATTCTTGAACGAATTGTTCCTTTAAGTCGGATCTTTATCATGAATCGGTTGGACCGGTTCACAATATTGGTTCTGAAGAATTCTTTCAAGAATTGTACTGAATCGATCCGACCGGTTCGTAATGAGAATCGATTCGTAATGATCCACGAACCGATGAGTTGTTGGAGTGTCCGGATTTGACTAATTTGAAAGCTATTAAAGGACTGGGAATATGTTTGTGGCCTGATTATGACAGATCTGAATAAATTTTCTTAATAAATTGCATTTTACTAAAGCATACAAAACCTTTGGCATTTAGTATTGTTAAAGCAAATAATATTTGTGTTCTAAATGACAGGATGTATTTACAAGTAAACGCTGGTTGCAATCTTGTTTTACAGTCTATGGTTGCAACAAACTGAACTGGAAACAGGGGAACTATGACGTCACTTTGTAGGCGGATCGGCTGTTAGCATGAAACTGGTTCCCTCGACAAAAAGCCAATAGGATTTTTCCATAGGCTTTTGGATAATCGCAAAAAATAAACTCTGTGTTCAATCATAGTTCATGAAACTTACACGTTTTGTCCATCAAGATAATCACAAAATAATATAACTTTGACAAATTTTGAAGCCTAAATAAAAACGCCAGAACTGAAAAGCTAAACTTAGGCTATAAACGAACAGCTCCACGGTCGCTCGCCTTCAACGTCACCACCACCGCACTCCCGACAACTCTCTCAAACTTATTTTTAACGTTCAGTGAAAAGTATTTATTCTGTATATGAATTTTAATCCACGCTGCATGAACCTTTTCATATAAACTGGAATAAATACAAAACTAGAGCCAAACTAAAA
>JAFVLL020034365.1:0-25474 GCA_021397915.2 Tor tambroides
GGAAACTTAAATTCCTGTAGAGCTGCTTTGCAACGATTTGTATCGTAAAAAGCGCTATACAAATAAACCTGAATTGAATTGAATTGAATTAAATGTGGATAATGTTTTAGCACATCTGATCTCTTCTGGAAGCTGGTTCCAACTGCGGGCGGCATAATAGCTAAAAGCGGACTCCCCTTGTTTTGTGTGAACCCTTGGTATTTCTAACTGACTCGATCCTAATGATCTGAGTGGTCTGTTAGGTTTATATTCAGTAATCATATCAATGTATTTAGGTCCAAGGCCATTGAGTGATTTATAAACGAGTAAAAGTACTTTAAAATCAATTCTAAATGTAACTGGAAGCCAGTGTAAGGACCTGAGGAGTGGTGTGATATGCTCAGATTTTCTGGTCAGAATCCTGGCAGCAGCGTTCTGGATGAGCTGCAGCTGTCTAATGCAGCTGTCTAACTTCTTCTTTGGAAGGCTGGTGAGGAGACCATTACAGTATTCCACCCTGCTTGTGATAAAGGCATGATTAAGTTTCTCCAAGCCTTGACTGGAAACAAAACATCTATTTTTGCAATGTTTATGAGATGATAGTATGAAAGTGACGTGACATGTGGCCAAGTATGGTTACTCATACTCAGAATTTGTGCTCTGCATTTAATCCATCCAAAGTGCACACACAGCAGTGAACACACACACACACCGTGAACACACACCCAGAGCAGTGGGCAGCCATTTATGCTGCGGCGCCTGGGGAGTAGTTGGGTGTTCGAAGCCTTGCTCAAGGGCACCTCAGTCATGGTATTGAAGATGGAAGAGAGCACTGTACATTCACTCCCCCAACCTACAATCCCTGCCGGGCCTGAGACTCGAACTCGCAACCTTTGGGTTACCTCTAACCATTAGGCCACGACTTCCCCACTTATGCTGATTTAGTTACTGCTTTGACATGACTACTGAAACTAAGGTCTGCCTCCAGAAGCGCCCCAAAATTTTTGACTTGATTTTAGTTGTTTGACTCCTAAAGTCAAGGTATGCATTCACCTTGAGAATTCATCTTTGTTTCCAAATGCAATGACTTCAGTTTTCTCCTTGTTTAACTGAAGAACATTCTGGCACATCCAACTGTTAATTTCATCAATGTATTGGCAGAGGGAGTCAATGGGGCTATAGTCATTTAGAGATAAGGCTAGGTAGATCTGGGTATCATCAGCATAGCTGTGATAGGCAATTTGATTCTTTCTCATTATTTGACTTAGTGGGAGCATATACAGGCTAAACAAGAGCGTAGCAAGAATTGAGCCTTGTGGGACTCCGTATGTCATGGACATCCACTTAGACTTATGCTCTCCTATACTCACATAATAACCCCTCCCTTCTATGTATGACCTGAACTATTTGAGTACCATTCCAGAAAGCCCGACCCAGTTTTCCAGTCTCTCTAGAAGTATGTTATGATTGACAGTGTCAAACGCAGCTCTAAGATCTAGTAGTACCAGCACTGATATTTTGCCAGAATCAGAATTAAAGCGAATATCATTCATTATCTTAATGAGTGCTGTCTCTGTGCTGTGACGCGCTCGGAAACCAGATTGAAAATTGTCCAGGTATCCATTTGAGTTTAAGTAGTTGTTCAGCTGATTAAAAACAATCTTTTCAATAATCTTTCCTATGAAAGGAAGCTTTGATATTGGTCTATAGTTTCTCAATATGGTATTATCAAGCTTGCGCTTTTTCGGAAGGGGCTTAACAAATGCAGTTTTCAGGGTGTTTGGAAAAGTCCCAGAAAGAAGTGAGGCATTCGCCACTTCCAAGAGATCTGCTTCTAAACGGTTTAGCATACATTTGAAAAATGATGTTGGAAGTGTGTCAAGATAGCAGTTTGACGATTTAAGGTGCTGTACTATTTCTTCCAAAATTTTGCCATCAATTGCTTCAAAAACAGACATAGTCACTTCTTTTTGAAATTCCGGTCAAATATGTGTGGCCTCTGAATAACTTGAGGATGTGCCAAACGCCTTTCTGATATTATTGATCTTCTCAGAAAAGAAGGAAGCAAACTCATTTGCTGTCAGAGAGCATTTCACTGGAAACCTGACTTGGGGGGTTTGTTAGTCTCTCAACAGTAGTAAAAAGAGTGCGAGTGTTGTTTAAATTAATGTTTATAAGGTTTGAGAAGAAGGTCTGTCTAGCTGTGGCTAGTTCCACATTGAAAGCATGAGTTTCGTCTTCCGCCACATCCGCTCAGCTTTTCTGCATTGTCTTTTCACAATCTGTACTGCTGTTGATTTTCTCCAAGGTGCTTTTTGTCTGCCAGTCTACTTGCTGACTTTCACGGGAGCAATATCATCAATAACATTCTTAAATTTTGAGTTAAATGAATCCAGGAGAAGATCAACAGAGTCTGCAGAAATGCTTGGTGTTAAAGATATAGCCTTCATAAATAGCACACTAGTGTTCTCGTTAATGCATCTCTTTCTGACAGAGACAGATCTAGATTCAGTGGTAGCAGAGATCAATATATCAAAGAAAATACAGAAGTGATCAGATAGTGCTACATCCTTAATAACAATGGATTAAATGTTTAGACCTCTACTGGTGAGTAAATCTAGAGCGTGTCCACGATTGTGTGTGAGCTAGAAGGCTACTTGCACCTGTAGAACCCCCCCCAAAATACCATACAGCAATGCATTAAAAATAACTCAGAACATTTTAAAGGTGTCATGAACTGAGAAATCTAATTTCCCTTGATCTTTTGACATATAACAGGTCAATGTACTATAAAAACATACTGTAACTTTCAGAACTCAAATCTTTTTGGTTAGTTCAAAAACAGCTTTTATTGAAACCAAGCTGCCAAAAGTCTCGCTCTGGAATTTATCACATTATGATGACAGTGCGACAAAAGACAGCCTCTGCAGAAAATTGTCAACGCCCATCAATGAGGACCAGAAACTGTTTAGTTAACCATATTCTTCAAAATATGTGGGTATATTATATTTTGAAGAAATATGTTCTTTATGATCAGCAGAAGAAAGAAATCCATGCAGGCTTGGAACAACTTGAAGATTTATGGGTGAACTATCTCTATCACTTCAGGGAGTTTTGTGTGGGAAAACATCATCTCACATCTTACTGTCATATGTTTTCCCTGATATTTTTCTTTGAACCGGTGGATGTCAAAGGTTAACAGCACTATTAGCAACATTTATTGAAACATGATCTGTTTGAAAAGTTACTGTTCAGTGCAATTTCAAAAAACAACTGTAGCCTATGTGAAAAATGTGTATATAGGAAATACTGTATAGTCTCTTAATTGTGATTGTTCTCTTGCACAAAGCAGTGGGTTTTGTGCAAGAAAGATAGCAGAAACTTTTCTCAGTAAGTAAAAGTAACTAAACATTGAGTACTTAGTATGTTTTAATGTATAAAGAAATATACAGTAAAAATTTGCAAAGAAATGTACTGATCATCATACATGTTTAGTGTGAGTATTAGTTTGGTTTTGGTGTTTTAGATTGTGTACTATAATAAGATGGAAGAACTTTGGTCAGCTTTCGGTGACTTCCTGTGTGAAATCTAAACAGGATATTGTTGTGGCTCTGCAAATGATATGAGTTGAAAATATGGTTTCATTTAAATTCATTACAGAAATTATTGCCAAATTATTAAACAGTGCTGTAAGTATCATGGGCTATATGTGTATATATATATATATATATATATATATATATATATATAATCTGTTTGACTTGGGATGGGGTGCTTTTATTTGCGCTTGGCTAAACACAGACACATGTAAATGAAAAATAAAATAATGTAAAATAGTGCCCAAAATAAAATAGTCTTGGGGTCGTTTTATTTGCGTCTGGACAACTCAGAACACCTTAGCAACTCCATAGTAATGCAGTAAAAACCATTAAGTACAGCATCCGTACAGCAAAACCTTGGCAACCAACCACAGTGTCCTGCATGAATGTTATATATATATATATATATATATATATGTATACACACACACACACACACACACACACATATATATATATAAATATGATCAAAGAAGGCTGTGAAAATTAATCTGCATTGTTAATCCTTTTGATCTTTTATTTAAAAAAATTAATTAAAAAATCTAACCCTTCGTTGGAGGGTAAGAATTTAAAATAAGAGGGAAATATTATTATGAAATAAATGTTTTTCTCTAATACACACTGACCACAATTAACGGTACCCTTTTATTCAATACTTTTTGAAACCTCCATTTGCCAGTTTAACAGCTCTATTTTTTCTCCTATAATACCTGATGAGGTTAGAAATTACCTGACAAGAGATCAGACACCATTTTTTTTTTCATCCAGAATCACTCCAGACCCTTTAGATTCCCAGCTCCATGATGGTGCTTCTTCTCTTCAGTTCACCTCACTCATTTTCTATAGGGTTCAGGTCAGAGGACTGGAATGGCCATAGCAGAAGCTTGTTTTGTGCCCAGTGACCCATTTTTGTGTTGTTTTTGAGGTTTGTGTTTGGATTATTGTACGTTTGGAAGATCCAAACATGGCCCATTATAAGATTTCTAACAGAGTCAGTCACTTATTGATTTTTTATCTGTTGGTATTTGATAGAATCCATGATGCCATGTGTCTAAACAAGATGTCCAAGACCTCCAGCAGAAATATAGGCCCACAACATCAAAAATACAGCAGTATATTTCATTGTACACAAGGGGTACTTTTTGAATATGCTGGAGTTTGTTTTTGGATGAGCTAAGAGAATTTTTCTTGAAACCCTTCCAAACAACATGTGGTGAGGTAGGGGTTGTTTGACTTTTTTTTTAAGGTTTTCTGACCCCAAAACTGAACTATTTTCTGCAATTCTCCAGCTGTGGTCCTTGGAGAGTCTTTAGCCACTCAAACTCTCCTCCTCACCGTGCATTAGGATGATATACACACGTATCCTCTTCCAGGCAGTTTTGTAACATTTTATGTTGATTGGAAACTCTTAATTATTGCCCCCGATGGTGAAAATGGGAATTTTCACTGCTCTAGCTCTTTTCTCAAAGCCAATTCACTAATTTGTTAAGCTCGATTATCTTTTGCTGCACATCAGAAATATATTCTTTGGTTTTTCTCATTGTGATGGATGATTAAGGGAATTTGGACTTAGTTTTCCCTCCTATTTATATTTCTGTGAAACAGGAAGCCATGGCTGGATAATTTCATGTTCATAATCCCCCTGGAGTGCTCAAAATTGTAAATATGAATGGGAATATACTTCAGAGATATTTTACTAAGAAATTCTAGGGGTACCAATAATTGTGTCCAACGTTTATTTGAGAAAAACATTTATTTCATAATGAGATTTTTCCTCATTTTCAATTGTTTTAGTTCAATGAAAGGTTAGATTTTTGTGATTTTTAAAAAAAAATAAAAGATCAAAAGGATTAATAATGCAGGTTTATTTTCAGAGCCTTCTTTGATCATATTTACCAATGGTACCAACAATTCTGACCATGTGTGTATATGCTGAATGTTTACAGTGAGTCTTTCAGAAGCCTTTGAAATAGGAAGTGACCAAATTATCACAAGCATCACGCTCAGCCAGATATAGGGGGAAGGATGCTCTCAGATATTTAGTGCACAAGTCTTCTTCTGATGAACTCAGGCACAGTTTGAGGACAGAACAGTAAGTTACTCATTTTTATTTTTTCTACACAGGGACTATTTAAATCCCTTATTAAATAACTAATGCATTGCAAATGTGCTCCATTAACAGTGAAAAATGAAACTATGTTCTGTCATTCTAAAACAATACTTAGTGGTTACTGGTAAATGAAGCTCCGTAAATGACGACAACATTTATTCCCAGGTGTTGAACTTTGATCCAGAGATGGTTTTCTGGAGCTGTTTATTGTCACTCTCTCTATGGCTCAGAGGTTAGTAAAATGTAACTAGATAACATGGTTATGTGTGACATCTGTTTTAAGTTAATTAATGTTTAGTTTTCTGTAGGGAATTTTACACACACACACACACACACACACACACAAAAAGTCTTTAATCATCGGTTTATTTTTTTCTGCTCTTAGGCCATGCAGTATTAAAAATAAAGTAAAATGAGTCATTCCTCACACAGAGGAATTACAGTGTACTTCCAGTCAAATATGGGGAAGAAACTATTAGGTGAACCAAGATGAGTGTCTTGGAAAAGTATTTAGACCCATGCTAAAACAAAAGGAAATCTGTTAGAACACTGATTCTTGAGAAGTGGGACAAAACAGGGTGTAATACTATAAAAAAAATAAATAAATAAAACCTTGTACTCAGACAAATGTACTCAGTACCTTGTACTCAGTAGCTTAGTACATGTTAGATACATGTACTAAGCTACTGAACTATGCTTTGATTCAACAGCCCAATGTTTCTCTTTTTTATCAAAATGTGCTTTTTACTTGTTTTGCAATCAAGCAAACAAGATATTTTAACATTTCAAAACACATTCTCAATTTAGCAGACAGATTACATTTTCACACGTGACCAACAATTCCTCAAGAAATATTAAATATCATAATGAAATATTATCAAAATATTCATCTGATGGAGGTCACACATACGTGACAGAGTTAACACATCTGACAGTGGTGATGAAAACTTTTTTTTTTTTTTACTATCAAATACATTGAATCAATAACTGCATTGAAGCAAATACAACAAACAGAGAGTATGTTATTGTTTATAAAGATTTTATTCAAGATTCACATTTAAGCATTTTGATATATCATTCATGTAGTACCCATTTTGTTTTCTCTGTTGATACCAGATGCTAATAGAACCTGCTTCAGGAAAATAAAATGATCTAAACATTTCAAATAATTTCCTCAGAAATTGGAAGAGGGTGTAAACATATCATGGTTGTGACACAGGAAACATTAAAATTAGGATTAAAAATATCCTAAAATTATTAAACTAACCAGAGCCTGTCTGACACTGGTGGACTCTGCAGAGGTGGAATGTGGCAAGGGGGTCCTTTAGAGTGACAGCTGCCCCTGATATTCCCTGATTTTATTTCATTTTAATCAATGTCTGTGATGTTGACAAAAAGTGGGGACATAATTTTGAAATCTTATGAAACACGCATGTGTCATTGAAAAACAACCTTGCTTTGATTTGAGATATTGTTAAGTGTTGCTTTTTATGAAAACAAGCTCTTTTTCATCATTAAAATACATTTTTATCCATTTTATAGCATATGAATGATTGAACCCTTCTCTGTGGACACACTGTTTTAGATGTAGTGAGAAGACAATAAGTGTCATAGATTTCATATAATGATGATAAAATTAATTTGAAGGGGATAATTGTGTTAAATGCGTTCTATTAATCCCTCATTACATTTACAACTGAAAATATCTTCATTTTTAAACCTAATAGCAGTTACAATTTCTAGATATGTTTTGTCGCATGTCTCAAGAATCAGAGAGAAAATGTTTCATTATGATGTACTGTCATTGGTATAACATTAAAATTGGCATTTGTAAGATTAAATAAAATATTTTAATTGATCACTAAATTGTCAAGAAAAAATCTAAAATAATTTTGATTCATTCTTCTTTCAATGTCACCTGCTAATGTTGATGGATGGAGCGCTGTAGTGAATGAATCAGTGGGTTTGTCTGGATCATGTGTGGTGATTCCCTGTACGTTCAGCTACCCTGCTAATGGAAGAACATACACAGAATTCATAGGGATTTGGTACAAAGGACGTTATGAATCAACAGCATACGATAGAGACACCTCAAAAATCAGCGACGCATTCAAAGGTCGCACTAGCCTCATTGGTGATTTGCGCAAAAATGACTGTTCTTTGAAAATCAGCTCTCTGAGCAGCAGTGACGCTGGGTCATTCATGTTCCGGATTGAGATCAAAGATTTGGGCAAGTTCACTTATGAAGATAATAAAGTTTCTATAACAGTGAAAGGTAAGAGATATTTGTTCAATAGAAAGCTTTTAATGTTAACCTTCACTCTTAAAAATAAAGGTTCAAAAAGGGTTTTACTTTTTTCGCAGTGATGATACAACAGAACCATGTTTCAGTTCCTCAAAAGCATTTCAGAGAACCTTTTCTATAAATAACCATTTTTTTCTTAGCGTGAAGAACATTTTAATAATCTAAAGAACCTAAACAACATTTTGTGTAATGAAAAGGTTTCATGGATCTAATTTGGTGTGGTAAAAAATATCTGGCCTTTTGAAAATTGCTTGCTGGAATTGGAATCAGTCTTTTGTCAGCTTGTTGTCTTTCAATTAGAACAGGTTTTACATTTCTTTTTGGAACTTGGGTGGTGCATCTGCAGTTTTTGAGTGAAAAATTCAGAATAATTTGTGGATAATTTTGGCAATATTCACTCAAAAACTGTACACTCGAATCAATTTACATTTATGCATTTGGCAGGTGCTGTTGTCCAAAGAGACTTACATTGCATTCAATGCTATACAGTTCATGTACCGGTATTCCCTAGGAATCAAACCCACAACCTTGGTGTTGCTAGCTCCATGCTCTACTGTTTGAACTACAGGAAGGATCAGTGAGGCCTATGATCAGTCAGTTCAAAAAAGAAGTACAAAACCTGTGCTAACTTAAAGAAGACGATTTGATCAGATTAAATCTAATATTTAATTAATGAGTAATTTATAAGCAATTTATTGTAGGCCCATCATAACATTACCTAGAATTTTGTTATCACTATGATTTGTTGTGTAATTTCCAAATTAATGTTTCAATGAATGTGTCAGGTATTAGAAATGGTGGAAAAACTGTTGCATCAACAATTTGTGTGTCTTCACCAGAAACACCAGAGAATCCTACCATCTCTGTGGAAGAGGAAGTGACATCAGGGAAACCAGTGACTGCCACCTGTGCGGTGTCTCATTCCTGTCCATCAGACCTGCCTCGTGTCACCTGGAGCCACGTTGGCACACAGTCGAGTCCATCACAGCCACAAATTTATGGTCAGTGGAAGCTGACATTTTACAACCTGACCTTCACTCCTTCTAGAGAAGACCATAATAAACGTCTCAGCTGCTCTGCAGAGTTTAAAGGGAAGACAGTGACAGGCTACAAAACACTCAAAGTTAAATGTAAGTCTGCTATGTGAGTTAAAAACAAATAAATGATTAGATGCTAATTCAGATCTTTACTTGTTAGCTGTTAATGGTTTTAGGACTGTGATTTACAAACTTTTTGACTCTAAAGCCCCCATTGTCCAACACAATAGTCATATGTGGTATATTTCTGCTGTAATAATGACAAAAATGTTTGTTTTCAGACTTTTGAGTCTGAGAAAAGAAACTATAAATGTCATTAAATTAATTAACCACAATTCATTGTGTGATTCCAGATGTTCAAGAACTGTATATTTTTTCCTCATTATATTTGTACATACTATTTTTTTTAATTCTTTATTTTATGTTTAATTAATTTTTTTGTTTTAAAATAAGACTACCTTAATATATCTATTATGTTGATAATAATGTATTAATTTAGATCATTTCAAGAGGTCCTGCGGTCAAACTAAAAGTTTGCAGATGCCCTCTAGTTCAAAACCACCGTCTTAGAATACTAACTTAAGTTTGTTTGAATTAAAGCATCTATTAAATGGACTGAATGCTTGACAGAGAGTTAGACTGATCTGACCATTGACATAAATAGAATTTTATCAACATTTTGTCTCAATCAGATCCTCCATATAATGTAAATGTAATCACTAAATCATCAGTGAAGGAGAATGACTCTGTGGAACTGACCTGCTCCAGTACCAGCAATCCTCCTGCAAACAGCTACCAGTGGTTCAGCTCAAATGGGACGATGTTAGCAGAGAGCCCCACTTACAAACTGGAGAGAGTATCTCGACATACTGAGGCCATTTCCTGTACAGCCATTAACACAGAGGGAAAAAACAGTTCTGGTCCACAGAAAATTAACGTGCTGTGTAAGTACCAAGTATTATGTGTGAGTCAGTGTGACTAAACCTTTATTGATTGGAGAAAGCATTTTTAACATGGAAAAAATTATACACATCACCTTTAAATTTAAAGAAATATTCCAGGTTCAGCTGATTGGTTAAGTTAAAGTTAACATGATTCAAGTCAGCAATTCTGAATTATTGTGAGACAATTACAATGGTTAATAATGGTTAATCTATAAACGTTAAAATACTCAATGTTTTAGTGGTCTACACTCCCACTGGACCCGACGAGTGCACAGGAAGTAATACTGAAAAATAAAACGTACTCAAATATGTTTTAATGTATGCAGTATTATTGTGTGATTTGTCTACTGAGCAATGAAAAAAGTTTGCAGTTCTGGATATTCTTAAAGTTTTTCGACTGAATGTGGCAGTGAGGAAAAACTACCTTCCTTTTGCCTGCTGCAACAAAGTGAGGTGAACGGCTAAAAGATCCATTTTTCCCAATCTTTAAATTTCATATTCTGTTTTTAAGTCCTCCAAAAATGGCTCCATTCACTTCTGTTGTAGGTGCCTTGACCTTGGGTGCATCTTTAAAAAGTAAACCTGGAATATTTCTTTAAGGTGTCTTCATAAGCAGCATTTTAATCACTGAAAGTTTGCTACATTCATAAAAAATTAAGATTCTTTATTGGCATCTATGGCTCTATGAAGAACCATTAACATTATTGAATGTTTGTCATTTTATCAGCATTTTGTCTCAATCAGATCCTCCATATAATGTCAACGTGGTCACTAGAGCCTCAGTGAAGGAGAATGACTCTGTGGAACTGACCTGCTCCAGTAACAGCAATCCTCCTGCAAACAGCTACCAGTGGTTCAGCTCAAATGGGACGATGTTAGCAAAGAGCCCCACTTACAAACTGGAGAGAGTGTCTCAACATACTGATGCCATTTCCTGTACAGCCATTAACACAGAGGGAAAAAACAGTTCTGGTCCACGGAAACTTAATATATTGTGTAAGTATGAGTGAAAGCCTAGGTTCAATAGTTTAAAATGATATTTTTAGTGAAAGAAGATCATTGTTTATAATTTATGATAGCTAATACTCTATCTATCTAGATCCTCCAGAGGTTAAAAGTGAATCTTCTTGCCAGTCTAAGATTTTGACGGTGTGTGTCTGTATTGTGGACTCCAACCCTCCCAGCGAAGTCAAGTGGTTTGGTCCCGATTCCTCGAAAGCCTTCTCCAGCACCAGCATTAAACAAAATGAGTCTCTTACCATATTCACCCTACAGGGTTGGCTGGGTTTCCCTGAGACTATCCAGTGCTTTGCCAATAACAGTCTGGGAAGTTTTTCCATAACTTTGGAAGCTCCTCAAAATGGTGAGACTGCATATTCAGATTTTGTTTTTAAAAAACACTCTCATTGTTTTATCACAAAAATAATTAATTAAATATTTATTTATTTTCACAGGTATTATAATATACATTGCTGTTGCATCAGCTGTTGTAGTTGTTTTAATGGCCATTTTAGTGTATGTTGTGATCAGACGCTGGTAAGGATCACTCATCCCTCATTCACTTACTCACTCAATCAGTGAATCTTCTTATTCCATCTGTCTTGTTCTTTCTTTGTTTCCTGATAGCTTTAAAAATCCCTCTTTTTTCAGTGGGAACAAAGCCGCACAACTACGTGTAGTGAAGAATGAGCATAATGAAATGAAGACAACCCAAAACAAGTCTTATTTAGAAAAGTACATTTACAGTATAAACTTATATACACTCCCTGTCAAAATTTTAGAATCATTAATATTTTTTAATTTTAATAAGCATTTTAAAATATGTTTTCTATTTGAATGTTTTAAAATGTAATTTATTCCTGTGATGTAAAGCTGAATTTTAAGCATCATTACTCCAGTCTTCAGTGTCACATGATCCTTCAGAATTCATTCTAATATGCTGATTTAAAAATAGAAAAATATTTACTTTAAATTGTAATAATATTTCAGAATATTACTGTTTTTGCTGTATTGTTTTACTTTGGTGAGCAGAACAGGATATCTTAATAATTCCAAACTTTTGACTGTGGCGTATAATATAATGTTTGTTACATATCAGAACTTTTACTAATGATTTGTATCTATCATTTTATGAAATACAGTAAAGAAGAGAAAGACAGTGATGGGGATATTTACACAAACTGCCCGGAAGGACGTGTTTATGACAACTCAGGGGTGAGTGCGACTTTGCATGAGTGCAAACCTTTTACTCTTTCACAACTATTAGTAATGCAGAAGTCTGTTTCTGAGCAGCGCATCTGTTCTTTGAACATTTATTGACAACTTCTTGGAGGTGTTGATATTTGGTGTGAGTTTAATGTGTTGTTTGTGTTATATATGTAAAAAAAATTACTTGATAGGACCTGGTTGCACTTTATTTAACAGAACATGTGCTTAACTGTATTTACAGTGTACTTGCCTAATGTGCAAAACTATAACTATAAAACAACACTGCAACTTGCCTTAACATTTACAATTAAAAGAGATTGTTTAATCAACAGAATCTACTTTGAGATGTCTTTAACATATTTTACTTTTTTAATTAGTGTGATGTGAAGCCATTCTCAACTGATCACACCTTGGAAGATGAAGCAGTCTACGCTAACATGTGAAGAAAAGAACACATGTCGTCCTACTAGAAATCACAGATACAGAGAAAGACCAAAGAGGCAAACAAATTTTGTTGACTTTTGTAGATCTGAACATTTTCAGTGCATAATCAGAGCCAAAAAGGTCTTGCAACTGAGAAAAACATACTGTGTGTAAATCCAAAAAGCTGTAATATATAAAGGCTATCTATAAAGACAAAATATGTTTATATGCTCAATCTGTATAGTGCAGCTGAGTTTAGATGTCATTCCAAGTCATCAAATAGAAAAATATCCAAGTATTACCATTGTAAAATGTATTGTAAATATGACTTGAATGACTAAACTTCTTTTTTGAAAGGTCTGTGGACTAAAATAGCACAATAATAACCGGAGAAGCAAATATTTCATTAAAGGAATAGTTTACCCAAAAATGAAAATTTGGTGAACTCACTCTCAGGCCATCTAAGATGTAGATGAGTTTGTGTTTTCAACAGACGTGGAGAAATCTAGCTTTTCGGGTGAACTATTGCTTTAATGTATATTCATGTTATGTGGTATTGGTTAGCTTGGGTGTGGGAAAAAACACAATGTTAAACCAATACCCCATGCAGTGTAATCTGCAACATGCTTTAAGTTTGTTAAAGAATTATGTAAAATCCTGTGCAATCTTGTATGCAGTATTTATCAGTGGTGTGTAAAGTACCTGAAAGCCATACTCAAGTAAAAGTACAGATATCTTACCAGAAAATGACTTTGGTAGAAGTTTAGAATATTAACTGTTTAGAATATTACTTGAGTAAAAGTCTTAAAGTATGTGATATTTATTGTACTTTTTTTTTAATTTTTTTTTTTATCTTAAACGTACTTAGGTATTGTAAGTAAAAGTACAACTAAATGAAAATGGAAAAGAAGCAAATAAATATATATGAAAAATGTTCATCCGGTTCTTAGTGTCTTTCATTGCAACATAAGAAAACTTTTCTGGAATCTGCATCTGAAATAGCATTTAGATGTATTTACACAGTTTATGTATCTCAGAGGTGACATGGATGCATTTAAACTGCAGTTACAGATGCATAAATAGGCCTAATGTTTTGTTTTTAACATAAAACGCTGAATACTGATATTTGAAATAAATTAAAACATGAAAAAAAGTCAAAATGTGAAATTAAAACCACCAGTAGGTGGCAGCAAGTGACTGTTAATGAGTGAGTCATTGAGATTCAACCTATTCATTCAAATGGCTGATTCATTCAGGAACAAAGCATTTGACTGTGTTAATGAGTGAATCACTGAATCATTTATTCAACCGATTCGTTCAAAAAGCTGATTCATGCTTGTGAAAGGAGCTTAACAGCAGATAGCACACATGGTATTATTTTCCTCAATTCTGCACCAGCTAGCACAGACGTTTGAGATTGTTCCCAATGAACATTTATGTTTTCAAATAAATAGAAGGTTTCATTTCCTATTTTTTAATAATGAAAAACTTTCCATCTTAACAAGCATGTGTAATGGTCTTTAAGCTCTATATCTAAATACTTCCTAAAATTTCTAATTTCTTGAAGTATTTTGTGTATGTATTTACTGTTGCCCAACTCAAATCCTTATACTGCGTAAAGCTTCTGAAAACAGATCTTTTCTCCAGAAATGAAAGTGAAACCACAAAGTTCATTACAGATTTTCTCCAGTCATCCGAGGCCAATTTAGTTTCAAATTCGTGAAATTCTGTGACTAAATTAGCACTCCAAATTTTGTAAATTCTAAATTGTGTAATATTAGGAGTACACCAAGGAAATAAACACAAAAGAGTAACAATTTCATGAGCCCTCCTTGTAATTATTAAAAATCACCTATGCAAATACACACCACTGAATAAATACATTGACAGACTACATTGTTTCCTTACACAGGAGATTGCTGGCTCTAATACTGTGCATTGTGTGGTTTTTGGTCCCCCAGGGAAATCAGGAAATGGCCTTAGATTAACTTAACATGGGTGTTCTGATTGGTACGCTGTATGCAGTCTGCAGTATTGGATTGGCTGATGAATGGTCAGATGCAAAACAGGAAATGGTCCCACCCGGTCAAAGGCTGCTGTGGTTATTTGGCACTTCATCAAAGCGTTGTTAGAGGAAAGGTTTTGGTAACACTTTACATTAAGGTTCCCTTTATAAAGGGTTTATAAAGGTGCTAATAAATGACTAATAATTCATTTACAAATGCATTATAAATCATTGATAAGCAGTTATAAATGCATGAATAAAACGAGTAATTTTAATGCAATACCTGCCAAATAGTGAGCCATTTTTAACTCATGTTATAAATGCTTAATAAATATATTTATTACTTGTTTCACTAAAAAACAAGATCCCTGATTAATTTCATTTTATTATAGCAGGACTGAAGGGTGTTGTATTTAAGGTTTTCTCATTTATATCTCATGGCTTGTGTCACTTACAATGTTTCTTATGAGAATCTACTCTGTCCCTTACCCATGATTCTCCGCAAAAGTTCATGATGCCTATCCACAGCAATGATTAGCAACGGATATCTTCTTTTTATCAAGATAAAATTATCTTGATTTTTATTTTTGGGGAAAAATCATAAAAGCACAACCATGACTTCATGAGATATCAATATTGATAATTTTAATTCCAATACTACCTGTGAACTATAATGCAATGAACCATTTATTAATGATTTATAAATGTTAATAACCTGTGAAAGTACACCTTAATGTAAAGTGTGGCATGGTCAGGTGCTTGCAAAGTACCAATAATAAGAGAAATCCTATAGTCGACTACACCACCCGGAATACACCAGGACATAAAAGCCCTATGTAAAGGGACACAGGCTCATTGCCAAAGGCACGGCGAGCATGAAGATGTAGGCAGATATATCAACAAGAAATCACTTTATTAACATACAATTAATAAAAACAAATCAACAAATATAATAATTCACACAAGGTCTCAAATCACATCACAAGCACAATACCGGTAACATACAAAACCATAAGTAAAATAAGATAAAATAAAGAGGGAGATGGTCAGCAAAGATCCTCAGATTTCTAACCCACACTCAATACCCATGACACACACACTTGTGAAATATCAAAAATATTAAGCACATCACTCCATGTGGACACACAGTACAGGGTACTATGGCCAACCCCTCCCACTTTAAAAGACCTAAATCCACACACAAAACAATACAAAAAAAAAAAAAAAAAAAAAAAAAAACCCACATACAAATCAAAAGTCAATTCAATAACAGTTTACACACACACAAAAAAAAAACACCAAAGCACAAACAAACACAGCCACTGGCACTGAGGAGGGAAATAAAATGGCCAAGTAGAGCCAGATTACAGAAATTTAGCCTCCCAGCTAACTCACGTGCAGACCAGCGCAATCCTGTGCCAGTGCTTGCAAAACAAATAAAACATACAAAAACAAAATGGACCAAGGTGAGTTCCAGACAAAACTGTTAAAACTATAACAAAACAAAAATGAAAGAGAGCTGCAGTGCAGTCAGTTACTTGATGTTTGTTAGGCTTCAATTAAGATCGTTGGAAACCCCTGGATGTGCAATCAAACCTGCCAGACATTGAACAAAAAAAGTTACTCATAAAAACTCCTGTTAAAGGAACACTCCACTTTTTTGGAAATAGGCTCATTTTACAACTCCCCTAGAGTTAAACAGTTGAGTTTTACCGTTTTTGAATCCATTCAGCCGATCCCCGGGTCTGGCGGTAGCACTTTTAGCTTTTAGCTTTTAGCTAAAGAGTCCTGGGAAAGTAAAACATGAGTGGAGCTCTGTATTTCAAGTTGTTGTTCCACAGCCCTACCATGGGTATGTACTAAGTTTAGCCCATGACCACGAACTTTCAGGACATCTAGGTGTTAGGAAGACCTATCATAATCTCTTGAAACATTTTTTTTTGACCAGGAATGAAATCCTCTGTGTCATAGTATTGCCGTTCATGTCATTCTTGTCAAATTGCAGGAAAGTCTAATCAGGTTTTGTCTTCAGCACATTTAAAGCCAGTTCCCGTGTTAAATGAACCATTTGAAAAGCTTGTGATAGACTGTGTAGGACCTTTGACCAAGAATAAGTCTGGACATGTGTATTTGTTGACATTGATGTGCTCTGCTACCAGATTTCCCAAAGCAATTCCATTATGCTCTCTGAAGTCCCCCAACATTGTGAAAGCCCTCGTGAAATTTTGCACCACTTTTGGTCTACCAAAGATTATTCAGTCTGACCAAGGAACAAATTTCACTTTGCGTGTATTTCGTAAAGCAATGAACGAACTGAACATTACCCATATTGTCTAGTGCTTATCATCCTCAATCTCAGGGTGTTATCGAACGATTCCATCAAACCTTAAAGACTATGATTCGTATTTATTGTGTTGAGCATCAGAAGGATTGGGATGAGCAGTTACCACTTTTGTTGTTTGCAGTTCGTAACAGTGCAAGAGTCCTAGGGATTCAGTCCAGCTGAATTAGTCTTCAGACACTCCTTTCGTGGTCCATTAAAGTTGCTTCAAGAACATCTCCTTGCTGAGGTCCCCTCTTCCACTCATGTGCTAGATTGTCAATTCATTTCGTAAAAGGTTGCATTCTGCTTGTAAGCTAGCTCGTCAGTCTTTACTCTCATCACAGTCCAAAATGAAGAATAATTATGACAAGAAGTCTGCCAAACGTTCATTCGAGGTTGGTGATAAAGTGTTTGTGTTATTGCCTTTGCAGGGTTCCTCACTGCAAGCAAAGTTTGCAGGCCCATATGATATAGAGAAGAAACTAAGTGATACAGACTATGATGTACGAACTCCTGAGAGGCACCGAAAGTCCTGTGTTTGCCAAATAAACATGTTAAAGTCATACGTTTATCGCACAGACTCTGAAAATTCTAGATCTGCCCCAACAGTTTACCTGGTGAAGCATGGTTTAGCTGTGTCTAGCTCTAGTCCCTGGTGCTCACTGTGTTTGTTGGTCCCTAAGCCTGATGGGTCCTCACGTTTCTCCACAGACTACAGGAAGGTTAACCAAGTCACTAAAGCAGATTCCTATCCACTTCCACAAATAGAAGATTGCATTGACAGAATTGGTAGATCTAAGTTTGTAACCAAATTAGATTTACTCAAGGATTATTGGCAAGTGCCACTTACAGAACGTGCCTCAGATAGTTCATCATTCGCTACTCCAGATGTCTTCTTACAGTATAAGGTGTTAGCTTTTGGCCTTCATAATGCTCCAGCAACGTTTCAACATTTGATGTGTAAAGTACTGTCCAATGTGAAAAATTGTGAAGCCTATCTTGATGATGTTGTATGTTATTCAGAAACCTGGGAAAGTCATTTGAAAACATTAAAAGAAGTCTTCACTAGATTCGAAGAAGCCAATTTAACTCTGAACCTCGCCAAATGTGAATTTTGCCATGCTACTGTGAAATACTTAGGAAAGGAAGTCAGCCAGGGTACCACAAGACCGATAGAAGCCAAAGTCTGTGCCATTGTTAACTTTCCAGTACCTCAGACAAAGAGAGAACTCCATCGCTTCCTAGGCATGGCAGGTTACTACAGAAGTTTCTGAAGAAATATTTCTAATGTAGTGAAACCCCTTAATGACAACCTCCGAAAAGCGGTTCCATTTGAATGGTCTCCTCAGTGCCAACTTGCTTTTGATTCTTTAAAGAATTTATTATGTAGTGCCCCAATCTTGGCTACCCCTGACTTCTCCAAACCCTTCAAACTGGAGGTTGATGCTAGTGGTACTGTTGCAGGTGCTGTACTGTTACAAGAGGATGATAACGGAATTGATCACCCCTTGTGTTTTTTTTTCTAAGAAGTTCAATCCCCATCAGTGTAACTACAGTACCATTGAGAAAGAAGCCCTCGCCCTCTTGTTAGCTTTGCAACAATTCAAAATTTATGCTGGTTCAAGTTCACAACCTGTTTAAGTTTTTACTGATCACAACCCTCTTGTATTTTTGCAGAAGTTCTGTAACAAAAATCAAAGACTTATGCGTTGGGCTTTAGTCTGTCAAGATTTTAACTAAGACATTAAGTATAAGAAGGGTAAAGAAAATGTTATTGCTGATTCTCTGTCAAGAACTTGTTCATAAAAATGAAACATGTTTAATCTTGTGTATGGGGGTGTTATGTCCCTTCGGTTCTTTCTCTCTGTTTTCTTTTGTTTGGGAAGTGTTTGTGTGTCTTCTGTCCAGGAAGAAGCTGATTGGTTCCTGCAGTTGGCTTTGCAAATCTCATTGTCTACAGTGCATAACATTATCAAAAATTCAGAGAAACTGGAGAAATCTCTGTGGGTAAGGGACAAGGCCGAAGACCTTTGTTGGATGCCCGTGGTCTTCAGGCCCTCAGATGGGCCCAGGAACACTTCCAGAAACCACTGTCAGTAAACACAATCCTCTGTGCCATCTGCAGATGCCAACTAAAGCTCTATCATGCAAAAAAGGAAGCCATATGTGAACATGGTCCAGAAGCGCCATTGTGTCCTGTGGACCAAGGCTCATTTAAAATGGCATGGTTTGGAAGGCACTATGAATACTGAAAGGTATATAAAGGTTTTAGAGCAGGGGTGCCCAATCCTGCTCCTGGCAATCGACTGTCCTGCAAAGTTCAGCTCCAACTCTAATCAAACACACCTGCCTTTAATTTTCAAGCGATCTTGAAGACCTTAATTAGTTGCTTCAGGTGTGTTTGATTAGAGTTGGAGCTGAACTTTGCAGGACAGTCGATCGCCAGGAGCAGGATTGGGCACCCCTGTTTTAGAGCAACATATGCTCCCCTCCAGACAACGTCTATTTCAGGGAAGGTCTTCAAACTGTTTTGAAAAGAAGAGGAGATGCTACACCATGGTAAACATGCCCCCGTCCCAACTATTTTGAGACCTGTAGCAGGCATCAAATTTGAAATGAGCTATTTTGTGCATAAAATTGTAAAATTTCTCAGTTTAAACATTTGTTATGTTATCTATGTTCTATTGTGAATAAAATATTGGCTTATGTGATTTGAAATTCTTTTAGTTTTCATTTTATTCAAATATAAAAAAACATCCCAACATTTCCGGAATTCGGGTTGTATTTGTATGCCTAATATGCTGAAAAAAAAAGACAAAAGAAGATATTATCATATTTTTGAGTCAATGGCTGCATTCAGCAAGACAAAACATATAGCATCCAGGTAAATTGATAGAATGAGAAAAAATATCAATTTTTTTTTTCCCACGAATAATGATTTCTAAGCTAGACCACTTCCTAGACCTGATAACAATAGTGCACTGGCTGTTGTTAAGGTACTGATTTAAAGAAAGACAATGCAAAAAAATAAAATACAATTAAAAAAAAATTTAAAAAAAATCACATCAGAAGCATCTCACTAATATGACCATGCATCCAGTTTAGCTGTACTGTTTTGTTTCATGCTACACAGGCATGTCATTGTCACATCACAGATTTCCTGTTACCATCTAACAGCCTATTGCATAGAAATACAAAAAGTCAATCTTTTTTATTTTTATTATTATTATTATTATTATTATTATATCTGCATGCATAAACATGCAAAGGAGTTTTTTTAAACACTAACCTTTGGCCAACACACAGACTTTGCATGAAAAATAATGAATTCTATAATGAATTCATGTCTGTAACTTGCAGGTGAGACCTTCATCCTTCCTGAATATGTACGGCACAGGAAGTGAGACCATAACAGATGTGTGAAATCTCTCGCTGTCTGACATGTAAATAGATTCAGGTTTTGATAGGAACAACAATACTGTAGGAAGCCACTGATCTCTGAGTAGGTCCAAGGTAAGTCACATGAGACCAAATAAAATGATATAGCATTTATTTTAAAAGTTGTTAGTAATTGTCCCCACCCAAAATGACAATACAGGACTGGCAAGACTTATGTGTGTATCATTTTACAAAATATGATGCTTTCTTGTTCTAGTATTTCAGCTTGTCTAGGGAAAATGTTCATTACATTAAATAATTGGTCTTGTTGCTTGCACTGAATGTAACGTAAAAAGTCATGAATAAGTACAGACGAGTTTTTTGAAAAAGTGTGAATTAAGTGATGTCATATCTAATAAGCAACAGAAAATGCGATTTGATCCATTGCTCATGTAAAACATTTTTTTTTTTTTCAGATTTATAGACAGAGATATGCTATTCCATGATGTCATATTTGCTGCTGTCTGCTTTGCTTTTTACTCCTCAGGTAACACATTTACTCTCATTTTCAGTCTTGTGTTTCTATTTTTATCATATTTTATCATATCTTATACATGTTAATTTGTGTATTTGTTATATGAGCCATTTTTATGTCAGTTTCCATCTGTTATCTATGTTTTATGTTAAGCACAATGATATTGTTCGAATTTACAAAAGGAATTTCACTGAAATCATTTTGCTGAAAATTAATTTTCTAATCCACAAAAATTCTTTTTTTTTTTTACTTGCGGCCTCAAATTTTTGCACCCCAGTAAATCAAGTTGAATTATAAACAATATGCACTTAATTGTTTCCATAAGTGCAAAGTAAAAAATAATATGATTTGTCACGTATCGGCATTCATGCAGAGAACACTGATGTGTTAAACGGACTTGTTTCAGTGGCGACAAGATGAAAAAGTGTGCAGTTTCATTATCAGTAGTAATATGAGCTCACATGATCGCTGAATCTTTGCTCACCAAGATTAATTGGCTTAAATATCTTTCTCCAAGAGCAGCATAAATTTGTGTTCTTTGTCACAGGAAAGGCTCACACTCAAAACTGGGTGAAGCAGTGGCCAGGTGAGATGTACAGCACACCCGGAGAAAACATCACCATACACTGCCAGACTCATGGAGATATTCAGGAGGCCAAGTGTTTAGTAAACTGGTACATCAAGAACAGACATGGGAAATATGTCAGCATCAACAAACTCGCTCAGTTTAGTGGGAGACATTCTGAAGACAAAAAAGAAAGCCACTGTCGCCAGAGCTTTACCCTGATGTCCCTAGAGCTCAACGACACTGGCAGATTCTACTGTAATTACTTGTGCAGAATTAATGGCACACATGAGCAGTACTATGGGACTGGGACTCGACTTTTTGTACATTTTAGGACTGAAAATGTGACTAAAGGAAGCCCACTGTGTACCTTCAATAAGACAGGTAAGGATAATTTTGCATCAATTCTTTCTACCAGGACAGTGGAAGTTTTGTGTTTTGCTACAAATTATCATTTAGATCACTTCTAACTTTCTCTAGTTGTTTCTTATTTCTCTTTTTCCTTTTTTTCAGATGAAGTGGAGGGTGAATCCAGAGTACACTTGTTTTTCCTATTTCTTGTTTTAATTGTTTTATTGTCTAAATTTGTTGTATTTATATTTATGACTTCGGTTGCACTTTTTTCTCCTCATTAAATCTGTCTCTCCTGTTTCCTCTATGTAAGTTTATTTATATAGCACATTTGATAAAAAACAATGGTGATCCAAAGTGCTTAAATTGACAATTTATGGAGAAAAATAAAATATAAGCTCAGTCAAATTTTATAATTGTATACATTTTATTATAGTTTAATAATAAAAATAAGTAAGGGAAAGAAAAAGGTAGTAACTATATAAATCAATTTAAAATGTTACATTTAAAATAAAAATATAAAGTAAATATAAGAGAAAGAAACAGTACACACATTGTAATTCAAAAGTTTTTAAAATTGATCAAAAGTGACAGTAAAAAAATTACATTGTTACATATAAATACTTTCTATTCTATTCATTAAGGAAAATGTTTCTTGAGCATCAGTTAAGCATATTAGAATGATTTCTGAAGGATCATGTTTACACTGAAGACTGGAGTAATGATGCTGAAAAACAACTTTGCATCACAGGAATAAGTTACATTTTAAAATATATTAAATAAAAAAAAAACAGTAATTTTAAATTGTAATAACATTTCACAATATTACTGTTTCACTGTATTTTTGACCAAAAAAAAAAAAAAATGCAGCCTTGGCAAACATTACAGACTTCTTACATTTTTTTTTTTTTTTTTTTTTAAATTACAGACTCAAAACTTTTGAACTGTAGCAAATAAAATGACAATAACTGAATGAAAAAAAATCTAGTGCACTCAGAGAGGTAAAGTACAGCACAATGCTTTAGTGGAAGATGCACAAGAAAATGGAAAAACATAATATATCTTTGAATCGTATTCAAAACACCCTTCAGTTTACTAACTGTGAAAGATCTGAATCATTGTGTGCACATTACTTTCTCCCACACAGTGCTGTACACGGGTCTTTAGACAACGAGCAGTCGCTACATTCATTTCACAAGAATTTATTTTTCTGTTAAGTTGTACCAGGGAAGACAGAAGAATTTTTTTTTTTTCCCCCACCATAAAATGCACTTGTGTACCACCTTCATATGAGGTTTGATATTAATATTGAAACCCATGTGGTCCTATAGCACATGCCATAGTTGCTGAAACCAGTCAGTTGTGGTTTAGTCACCAACAGATTTGTTTAACTTCAATTAGAAGCTATCAGTGTCTTTGGCAAAAAAACATTTTCTGACATACAGTAGGCGTTAACTGCGTAACCCGTTCACTGAGAGGTATATGTGAACATTAAAATCAATGGAAATGGGCATAGAGAAGATTGTTCCGTTTTTGATGTCCCATTATTTCACCAGTTATAGGATCATTATATTATTGTATTATTTTATAAAAATTGCTGTCAAAAAATGAATCGCGATTAATCGCATCCAAAATAAAGGTTTTTGTTTACATATATGTATGCTGTGTATACTTATTGTGTATATATAAATACACACACACACAGATGTATATTTCAGAAAAATATTATATTTAAATATTAAATATATTTATTTATAATATAAATTATATGAATATAAATATAAACATGTAAATATTTTCAAAATATATACTGTAGGTGTATTTATATATGCATAATAAATATACACAGAACACACACATATTATGCAAAAAAAAAAACTTTTATTTTGTAAGCGATTAATCGTTTGACAGCACTATTATAAATATTACTATTACTATTATTATTATTAAAGCCCTTGTTAACCTCATCCAAGACAGTGTGGTTATAAATTTATTGAATTTGTGGTTAAACTAAAAGAAAGTTGTGATATACTAAGTGTAAGTAATTCAATGCATATTTAAAAGAATAGTTCACCCAAAAATAACAATTTGCTGAGAATTTACTCACCCTCAGGCCATCCAGATATAGATGAGTTTGTTTCTTCATTGGAAAAGATTTGGAAAAAGTTGGTGTTACATCACTCGCTCACCAATTGTTCCTCTGCAGTGATTTTATGCTTCTCTTGGAGAGTCCAAACAGCTGATTATAAAACAAAACAAAACAAATGTTGGTGGATTTTGATGTGAGAGGACAAGAGGTCACTGGAGGAAGCGTTATTATAGCTTATGTAGTATTTTGGCCATTTGGCCAGAAAGTGACGGTTTAACGTTAAAACAGCTTAATAATGCATTTGTTTCTCACAAACACGAAGCTTAAAACATTTCTAAAGAGAGAAAGTGCAAAAGCGACTCACCACAAGGGGGAGGCGTTGACCTTTATGGTCACAGCGGTTTCTGCTCCAGAGGCCTTAAAAGAGAGAGAGAGAGGTTCAAGTCATATGACATGGAGGAGGGGAGTGCTCACTATTTAAACACTATCTCCTACGTGTAAAATGAGCTTTCTAAAACACCGCCGAAGACTTTTTACCTGAGGATTTTTATCGCATCGTGACCTCACGACAACTTCAATGCCTTAGAGAAAGAGTTTTCAAAGGATTTAACAAAATGATCGCATCTTGTGATGAATCACATGTAGAAGGGAAAGGTAAAACCCATCTGGACAGTAATGAACCCGTTGGGAAGTTTAAGGGAATGAAGTGCAGCGTTTCTGCGGGGAATGACGGCATCTGTCGGTCCGTCGCACCTGTGAACTCACCTGAGTATGCTTGCACGCGCATCTCGCTGCCAGGAGTGATGGACGCAGAGGGGCGAGTGGACGAATCCAGGCTCAGGACGCATATATTTAAAAACGGTAATACTTAATCTATATTGTTTGAACAGAGCCGGTATCATAACATAATCAGGTTAAGACACTAGAATTTAATCACTATTAAACATGACCACCAGCCTCCTGAGGTGACACTGCAAAAAAAATATTTTCTTAGTATTTTGTCTTGTTTTCTATCATAAGCTAAATAGCTATACATTCTTGAATTAAGATGCATTTATTGACAAGTAAAGCGACTTAAGATATAAAGTCTTGTTTTCTAAAAAAAAAAAAAACAAAAAAAAACAGATCACTTTTGTTCGTTTTTGCTTAAAACAAGGAAAAATAATCTCCCAATGGGGTAAGAAAAATAATCTTAATTCAAATTTTATTGCCCCATTGGCAGAATTTTTTTTCGTTTTAAGGAAATTTTTTTTTATTTTTTTTTTCTTCAGAAAATGATACCTTAAGTCATTTTACTTTTTCACCCTGATTCAATAATTTTTAGATATTTATACTAGAAAACAAGACAAAAAATACTAAAAAAAATTTTGCAGTGCAGTAGAAGTTGTAGGTCAAATATAATGTGCAAATATAAAAGATTTACAGGACAAAAAGCAATTTTCAGTTAAGAAGAATAATTTATTGACTGATTATGGATGTGGAGGTGATGATGGGGGATGACATAATTTATACCAGTGATTTTCAATCTTGTTCCTCAGGACCCACTGCTCTGCACATTTTGCATGTCTCCCTTATCTGACACACTCATTTGAGTTCATGGAGCTCTTTCCTAATGAGCTGATG
>JAFVLL020034367.1:0-11739 GCA_021397915.2 Tor tambroides
AGGAGCATTTATCCCATTCATAATGGCCCTTTATGGGAATATATATATATATATATATATATATATTTCTTGTGTGTTATAGAAATTATCAGGCTATTGTTTAGCATTCAGAGGTTTATGAGACTGAGGTTTAAATGAAGCCCTGTTAGAATTATGCAAAGTGAGAGAAACAGTGTGACTGGGGTGAACTCTTCTTCTAATAATTACATTTGTGTTCAGGTAAAATGAAGTGTCTTCTGGTGGCCAACGAGAGTGCAGAGGTTCTGTTCTACTGGACTGACATAGAGTTCGAGCAGCAGATTCAGGAGCAGTATGTAGTTTCCCAGGAGGAAGGAGAACGAGTGAGAACGATGTTCAAAATGAATGCTGTTTGATTTAAAGAAACATGAAACAGAGATATTTAAATATAGATAAATATTTAATATAATTATTATTTCATGGTATTTTTTTAAAATATGCATACATTAGACATGCATGCATGTAAGTGTGGAATACTGAATGGTTATTAATATTATTCTTCATGTGTTCTCAGCTGCCTGCATTTGAAGACAGCATTAACACTCTCTTCGCACCCATCATCATCTCCTGTAGCACCATGGTGGACCGACTCGGGGACAATTACACCTCCTTCAGCACAGAAAACAATCATATCTATGTTCTGCATCAGGTAATCCACAGCCGAATGAAAGAGTCATCTGATCTAACACTAATAACATGCATGCATCCTGTTATGGACAGACAGCACTCATTCAATAAATTAAAATACTTATGAATTATTATACTATATAGCCTAAGTAATGTTATATAAATTATATTTTTTATATTGTGTGTGTATACATACTGTTTTTACACTTTATAAAATACAGTATTTACAAGTTATAATCAAAAATATCTGAAATATATATATTTTAAATTTATGTAATATATTTAAATAAAATAATTGTTATTATATATAAATATATACATTTATATAAACCTAAAATATAAACCATTTAATGAAATTTAACAATATAAATTATTTATATTCTATTTATAAATCAATCTGACACCAACATGCTAATGTTGCTCTCTGTCATGCAGTTTGAGGAATGTCTGTACATCACTGTGAATGGAGACGGAGATGAGACCGAAGAGGATTTGAAGAGAAAGATCTATGTGATAAAGAAACTCACAGAAATCATGTTCGGCATGGTGACGTTCAGCGGGGCCCTCTTGAGGAAAGAGTGAGAACTGCATTTTCAGTTCAAAACCAGATTAAACTAACCATACTGTAGATTTTAGTATATTGCATTTCACTTCATTATTATTATTTTTTATACACCAGAGACTGTTTCAGTAGCCTTTGAACTGAAACCTAAGCAAACAAATCATTCAAAAAACCTTTTTAATGAACTTTTTATTTTGTCAGATTGCGCCCTCAGGATACAGAGCAAAGGAACCGGTTGTGGAAGAAGCTACGAAGCCTCTTGGAAACATACAGCCGCTTACGAGAGAATGACCAAAGCTTTTTAGTGGAGGTGTGTGCAAGTGCTATTTTTTAATTGGTTGCATGCTAGTTTTTATTTTAGATCATGTACGATAAGTTCTCTGCCTCTGTTCAGGCGGTGGAGAGGTTGATCCACCCGACCCTTTGTGAGCAGTGCATCGAGTTTCTGGAGCGTCGTCTGGTGCAGCAGATCAACAGCAACATGGACAGAATGGGCGAGGAGGTGCTACACGCTTTCATATTGGTGCACACCAAACTGCTGGCCTTCTACTCCAGGTACAGCAAACGCTGATTGAGACCGTGATGTTTTGACCACAGCATCAGAAGGAAGTGACAATATTGTGCTACAGGGAACTTTGAAATGATCTCTGATTTCTTACTTTTTGTGCAGTCGAAATGCCAGCAATCTATGCCCCTCTGATCTTCTGGCTCTGATCATCCTGGTGCAGGATCTCTATCCCAGCAAAATCGACCTAGATGACACTTCTGAGGTTTGATATCTCTTGCTTATAGTCACAGTTGTTGTTGTTTTCTTCATTAAGGCTTTAATTGTTTCCTGTATACTTAGGAGTTAGAGAGCAGTTCAGTTCCTGATGTCTTCTACACACCTGAGCCCTCTCCTCCTGAATGGGAATCAGGTGACAAAAATGCATAAACATTGTATCTAATGCAATGACATTCAGATCAGTTTATTCAAATACTGAAATGCTCTAAGACTGATTGGTGTTATATAATTAAAAGCTGCATGTGTGAATATTTTTTTAAAAAATGTTTTTAATGCATAGTCCGACCAAGAGGTGACAGTCCTCCTGTCTTCCAGTTTGTAGATCCTGACGTTCAGGTGAGCTATCAGTTTTCCATCACTATAATACAATCTGTTTATGTTCAACAGTTTGTAAGCCAGTATCTTCAAACTTTTTGTTCATCAAAGAATCCTGAGAGAAAAGTAAAACAACCCTTTTCAAATAATAATGATACGAAGGAGAATAAATGTTTGAGCACCAAATCAGCATATTAGAATGATTAAACTTAGTTTCAAACTTTAATTATTCTGAGTGATGCTTAGATCATTTTTCCACTTTATAAAATAGTACTTTCACAAAAATCTAAAATATCTTGTATAAAATTGATTAAAATGAAATAAATATATGAACATTATTTTAATATGTATATAATATTTACACACACACACTTATATAACCTAATACAATAAATTTGTCTAAATTTATAAAAAAATTTCCTGTGGCACTGAAAATTGGAGTAATGATGCTAAAAATTCAGCTTTACCATCACAGGAATAAATTACATTTTAAAATGTATTCAAACCAAGCATTTTAAATTGTAATAAATAAATAATAAAAAAGTATGTGTGTATATATATATATATATATATACACACACACATACTTTATTATTATTTTTATTACTATATATATATATGTATATAATATTATTATTTTATTTATTACTATATATATATAATATTATTATTTTATTTATTACTATATATATATATAATATTATTATTTTTAATATATTTTATTTTTAATAATAATATGTGTGTATATATATATATATATATATATATATATATATAGTGTGGCGGGAGGAGCAACCGACAGACACAGTGGGTGTGGCGTCAGGCCTCGGAGAGATTTTTATTCAACAGAAATTTCAAAATAAAGTGTCCAGGGGAAAATAAGTGTCCAAATAAACGGGGAATCTGGTGTCTCGTGCGTGGCAACGCGAATGTGAGGGGAAGGCAGTGTTCAAAGAGGAAGGGTCCAGGGCAGGGCGGAGTCCGGTGGCCGCACGCGCTCTCCCGACCGTGGTCCGGGGCGCGAGGGAGCGGCGCTGCTTCTTCCAGCGGCGGCAATCCTCCTGCTGTCCTTCCGGTACTACACGCGGAGATGGGTGGCCCGGCATCCTGGCCCGTCAGCCACATAACGGGTGCGGTCCTCTCCGGACCGCGGGTCCGGCATCTCGCGGCTCTCTGGCGGCGGCGCGGGATTCCCTCACGCACCCTTCCTGGACCCACGAGGACACCAGTGTGCATGCACGGGGAAGAGACCGGTCTCTCGAGGAGAGGCGCTCTCGGCATTTAACGGCGGCGGTGATGAGGCCCTATTCAGATCAGGTGCGCCTCATCACACGCCGCCAGACCGAGCTAGTTTCCGCGCCTCTCCTCTCACATGCCCACTCCCGTCGGGAGCCTGGTGAAGGGCGGCGAATAAGGGACGGGGTGGTGATGATATGAAAGGGGGGAGGCAGCCGACTCGTCACAATATATATATATATATATATATATATATATATATATATACACATACATACAATATTCCTGTTTTGGACTGTAATTTTGATCAAATGAAGCAATAACTCAAAGACATAAATCGTACCAACCATTCAAGCTTTTGAACTATAGTGTATGATGTGTATTTATAGAAGAGTTTCTCACATATCCAAGGTCTTATGATTTTAGATGGCCGAGGACAGTCTGAAAACTCTTGAAGCTCCAACCCCTGACCCTTCAGCCCCATCCAGAGTATTCCTGGAAGCCAAAGAGTGTCCCATGATGCCTCACTCCCTGTATTGCCTACCTCTCTGGCCGGGAATAACTCTAGTGCTGCTCACCAAGGTGACAGTCTTTCATTATTAGACCTCTAAAGCAAAGACAATTTGCACTGCATCTTCTATGTCATATTTTTTTTTGAAGAGCACATTTGTACAGCCATTGTTTTTGCTTCTATTGAAGTACAAAAAAAGCTCTTTGGATCATTTTCAAATCATGCTGAATAACATGATCATGCAGGTTTTACATAAATGTATGGAGTTGTCAGCTCGTCTTTCCATTTTATTTACACGTGCATGTCAACAGATTCCTAACAGTCATGTGGCAGCATCTGTTTGCTACTGTCTGGAAGCTTTCGTGAAGCTAGAGAAGAGGTTATGTGAGGGGCATGAAGGGGCCGCGGCCATGCGGGGGCAGCCCTCTGTCCAGGAGCAGCGCAGCAGACTGGAGAAGTTAATCAAAACCTGTGCCAGCATGGATATTCAGGTCAGTGGACAACAGAGCACACACTTCATCAATTCCACACTGTCAGATCCACTTTACAATGTGCTAGAATTAGGGATGGGATTAATTTGGAGATTCAAATTTTAATAATTTTTCTTCATAATTCAGTTCTGAATAATTCCGTTTATTTAGCACGTTTGAAAAAGAATGTTAGGATCAATAATTGATCCTAACAGGTTTTTGATTAAAAAATAAATATTGAACAATTTATTTAAAAATTTTTTTGTAAAATGTTAATTGTTAATCCTTTTTTTGTTGTTTAAAAAAACATGTATTAAAATGAAAAGATTATTTTACTATGCTCCAGATAGTTTTAATTATATAAATTAATTTTAAAAACTAAGTAATTATAAAAATCATGGAAATTCCCATGCCGAATCGATTTTCTTTTTTCTAGTTACACATCTGTTCAAAAGTTTGGGGTCGGTAAGATTTTTAAAAAATGTTTTATTAGATTAAAAAATACAGAGGTATTATTACAATTTAAATAACAATTTTCTATTGTAATATATTTTAAATTGTAATTTATTCCTATGAAGGCAAAGCTGAATTTTCAGCATCATTACTCCAGTCTTCAGTGTCACATGAGCCTTCAAAAATCATTCTAATATGCTTATTTGATGCCCAAGAAACTATGTATAAAACAGTTACGCTTCTTAATATTTTTGTGGAAACTGGGACACATTTTTTGTCAGGATTTTTTGATAAATATAAAGTTCAAAGAACAGCATTTATTTGTATTTGAAGTCTTTTTTTTAAACATCTTTTGTATTTACTGTCACTTTTGGTCAATTTAATGCATTCTTGATGAATAAAAGTATTATTTAGTATTAAAATAAAGATTTTGTCCTATTAGAGACTTTAGCACACTAAAATTTATAATGGAATCCATTTAAATTGATAAATTTCAAGAATTGGTACCTGACATACCAATAAAATAAAAGCAAATCATCTCTAGCACCCTCCATAAGTTAAGACCTGTTAGAAAAGTTTCAGAAATGGATTGGTCAGAAATGGTGGGAACCCTGTAGCTATAATGGCATCTTTTTTGAAAACTCGACTCTTTATTTATATATTCAGACCTCCCAACTTCAAAATGCGTGGACAGACTTTAAGAACAAGGCGTTTAGCAGATCAGGATCTGGATTCACAAGAGAGTGAGTGCTGTTCTCTTTATTAATAAACTACAAAACTCTTTTTTTTTTTTTTTGCATGCTAAATTCCCTTATTTGATCTTGGATAAAGCCAAAAGTGACTTAAAACTCACATTTTATTTGTTGTCACAGTTTGCTGCCCTCTTGTCGAAACATGAAGACTCAGTTGTGTGGAGTGTACAGGCAGTTTTTTGCAGCTGAGTGCATGGGCAGCAGTCAGCGATTGGCTCCTCATCTGCAAGAACGAGCTCTGAGCATGGTCCAGTATGTCTGAACATACACCTCAACAATACTGAAGGATATTTATTTTAATGTGCCTTAACATTAAATCACGTTTTTCTTACATTTGTTGCAGAGAGAAGTTAATGGACTGGAAGGATTTTCTGCTGGTGAAAAGCAAAAGAAATATCACAATGGTGTCATATCCTTTTTTTCTACCTTGAGTATTTTTGTTGCCTATCCTCCTCCCTTCAGTCTATTTAGATGGGTTGCATTCACATTTCGATCTTGAATCATTCTTCGTTTGTCATGTGACATTGTTATAATCTTTAACCATGATCTCACATACCTGGAAGAGTTTCCAGGTCTCATCCACTTTATCTACGTGGATCGTTCAAATGGTCAGATGATTGCGCCCTCCCTAAATGTGACAGATCGCGCTGTCTCTGAGCTCGGAAAGGGGCCTCTAGCTGACTTCATAAAGAACAAGGTATTTTTGTGCTTATCCCCTTATCCCCATCATCCCCATCATGCAATATATTGTAAAGAAATTATTGTAAAGAAATCAGCATATTAGAATAATTTTCGAAGGATCATGTGACCCTGAAGACTGGAGTAATGATGCTGAAAATTCAGCTTTGTGTTACAGGAATAAATTACATTTTAAAACATCTTAAAATGGAAAATGGTGGATTTTAAATTGCAATAATATTTTGAATTATTACCATTTTTACTGTATTTTTAATCAAATAATTGCAGTCTCTTTTGAAAGAGACATCTTTCAAAAACATTTAATTCACAATTGATTTCATTAGTTGCTGATTATATACCATTCTCATCATGAATCTGCACAGGTTTGGAGTCTGGTTGCAACAGCACAGCGGTACCTGCAAAAGGGTTACGCCACGGTGACGCTCCGGGATGGAGATTATTTCTACTGTTACTTCCTGTGGTTTGAAAATGAAACGGTAAATGGCTGCTTTCGTCACCTTTACAGTTACTATAATACACATAATGAAAGTTACATGGTCAGTGTTGATGAGGTTTAAATGTTTTGACAGGGTTACAAACTGGAAGTGATAGACATTCCCAGCTCCCCAGATGATGCCGCTCCAGTAGGAACGCTCACCTGTGATTATTACAGGTATGACACAGAATAATGAAGAATTCACGTAGAAATGATTTTCACTCAGAAATTACTAGTAAATTTCACAAAAAAAAAAATTACAAAGCAATGGCAAATAGCACATTGAGTAAAATGTTACATTTTGAAGTGGAAAGACTAAAATAGTATTTTCTTGCAAAACGTGCAAAAATTTTTTTTTTTTACAGTGCAGGTGATAGGAACCCTAACTCTTATTGTAGACATACTACATGACACCAGCTGAACGTTCTTTAATTCATGTATTAATTCACATATTTTATGTCTACTCTGTCTGCTTTGATGGTGTGATAGGAGGCTGCTGCGGTATTACAGCAAAAAACATCAGAATGAGGTGGTGAAGTGTTATGAACTGTTTACTGTGCATCTGGGTGTGATCCCCAATGAATATATTCTTCAGCACTGCAGTCAGCTGGCCCGTAAGCTGTGGGAGCCCACCCGTATCCCGCTCCTGTGACCAGAATGGCCCTCAGAGGTCCATGCAGCCGTGTTCACTTTATTCATGATCTGTATAACCTACATGGAGAGTTTTCTGAACTTTCTACACAAGCACTTCTTATTTCAGTTAAGGTAATTGCAGAAAACACTGGGTCAGGAAACCAAACACTGCACTTCTTGTTCTTTCAATGAAACTGAGTGTAATGTGCAAGTGAACATTCTCAAGGTGCTTATAATGCAGAAATATGTCTGCTATTAATGGATTATTTTTGTGAATCCAGGACCAAATAATATAGGACAGCACTCCTTTAAGATGTTTTTACCCAGATTTTATCAGGTCTCTGGCTTAGCAATGTTAGCAGATTTACAAAACTGTATTTGAAAAATAATTTAGAGGACAGTCTTTCATAATTATTTATAACTCAATTTTTAGTGTGAGAACAAATTTAGTAAATAAATTGCCAAACAAAAAACAGAATAAATAGTTAAATCTGAAATGTACAGCATTCTTAAAGCTTGTAGTTTTGTGTATTTTTGCGACTTTGGTGCCCCCTGCAGTTAAGTGAGTGGAATACACTGTCGTAAATATATTCACTGTCGTAATTACAGTGAAAAGATGTGCACATGCATTTTTTTTTTAATGCCATAAAGCAATTTGCCCTTTCGCGGAATTTCGTACCTGCTCAACAAACAAAGCAGCGTAGGAATAAAAAAAGAAGCCATTCGCCTCATTAGAAGTCAGTGTACCATCAGAATGATTTTGAAAATGATATTTTAAAGTTAAAAAAAAAAAAAATAGAATAAAATAAAAAATTACATACACTTGATTCAAAGGAGATAATTATAATTTATTTACGCAGCAGTCAAAAATATCAATTTCATTGCGATTTCTCTCTTTCCAGTATGTCAACACCTTTTTTTAGCTGTAAGTTATGATCATGAATTTTGTTACAGAAAGAGAACAAAAGTTTTGTATTTAAATTTTAGTTTGGAGATTAACTTATTGATAATGAAAGTGCATTTGTTTTTTGCCCTCTGCTTTAAGTATTAAAGAAAAATGTGATATTTCACAGAACTGATTGTTATTACTAACAGGAATATGTCATTTATATTTTGCTGTAATATTGCTTGTATATATTCATAATGTTCTGATAAAAATGTTTTTACACACTGTAATCCGTTTCCAAGAAAAATAAATAGTAAATAATTTATTAGGATAAAATCTTTTGTCATCCTTTATAAAGCTGTATTTGAATGAGGTATATTATAGTAGCTTTGGTTTTAATTTTACTAGTCATTTATACTTGTTTTAATTGCCTTTGTTTATTACTGTGTTGTTGGGTATTGTCTATGTTGTATTTTACCCAAAAATGACAATTTTGAAAAATTTTGAAATTGTACATAGAAATGATGAGATTGATCCTATTGTCTTGTGACACTGAAGTTGGCCTGCTTAAGTTCAGGTCTCTGGACTGTTTTCTGCTGTTTGTCGTCTCTCTTATCTTTTAGAAACATGGAAAGTTTCTGCAGTCATGACAGTGCACCAGTGAGGTCTCGCACCGCTCCAGATTTGACCAGCTCCCGGAGTAAGATGGTCTCAGCGCTGACATCGTGAACCACCTGTGTGTTCATGGCATCCATGCGGACAGAGCCGTAATAATGCAGCAGAGCTCCAGGGTGCTGCAGGTCGTATCCAAATCCAGCTAAACTCACCTCATCACACACCTGCAGGGCCAGAACTACTGCCGTTATACCCAGCGTCGGCACCATCTAACAAACAAAACATAAACCGGACTTCAATGGACAGTGCTCTCAGCAGAAGATTTAGAAGAAGTCTTATTCTGCAAGGAAACATTAATCAAAAAAGTAAAGGCAGTCAAGAGTTTATAATGTTGCCAAATATTTCTTTTTCAAATAAAGCAAAGAATCCTGAAAAATGTATTATGATTTCCACAAGAATATCAAGCAACAATTTCTGAAGCATCATGTGACACTTAAGACTGGAGTAATGGCTGCTGAAAACTCAGCTTTGCATCACAGGAATAAATCACATTTAAAATATGTTCAAATAGAAAACATTTTTATTAAATATATATATTTTACAAAATTGCAGTATTTATTGTATTTTTGATCAAATAAATGCAGCCTCGGTGCACATAAGAGGATCATCTGACCTTAAACATTTGATTGGTAGTATATAAGTTTTAGAAGAACATTATTTATTTAGTAACCTTTTGAATTCAAAGATGGCAATAGTTTGAATTTGTACATTTGAAAAATCATCTCAGTTCTGACCTTTTTCTGTTCTGCATAGGTTTGCAGCACCTGTCCAGTCCTGTACATGATTTCAGGATTTAGGATGCGGACATTTTCTGGTTGAAGAGGTATTGAGTCTATTACATTCTTCCAGAACCAAAATTTAGACCACCAGCTCTACAGACAATATTTTAGAAATTAAAAATGGTACTTTTTTTGGATTTTTGTAAATTAAAAATTTACAGTCCCTCTGTTTCACAGACCACAACATTTTTTCATTAGTTTTTTGTCTAACAAAATACTCTCTGGAATGAGAATATCCTTCCCAAAAACCTTCTGTGTTACTCACCAAAGGCTCTTTGGTTACTACAGAGGTGATCCATGCTAAATCTAAACTCTTGAATGCGACCAAAGCCACCACTTCAGTACTCTCGTATTCTTTTGACTGAGAAGGAGCCCCTTCTGGATAAATGAGCCGAATGGTAGTTCTAGATCCAGCGTCTTTTTCATACCCAAATACTGGAGCATTGTTCACTCTGTAGGTATGAGGAGTATAATATTCATATCAATATAATTAGTTTGGGTGAGTTAATATGCATCATTCATTGCATATTAGAATGATTTCTGAATGATCATGTGACACTGAAGACTGGAGTAATGATGCTGAAAATTCAGCTTTGCCATCACATGAATAAATTAAATGTAAAATATATATTAAGTTGTAATCATTTTTCACAATATTATTGTTTTACTGTATTGTTGACACCCATAAGTGTTTGTTAATGAACTAACCTGATGATAATGTTGTACTGGTCTATATGAGGTCCAAGATTTTTGCCGTGTAAAATGCCACCGCTTCCAACCACCACGCATCTCCTGCAGGTCTCTGGGCCAGTGGGTATACCAGTATAAGGCAGGGCTTTCAGGGCCTGAGCCACCATCTCCTCACTACCCTGCAGACCCAGAGGAGGAGGCAGTGCCCAGTCTCCTGTGCCGTTCTCCAGGAACACGGGAATCTTCAGCAGCCCAGCAGGTATAGACAGCGTCCTCACCCTCTCCACACTCCAGCCGCTGCGACAGGACTGATTCAGCAGAGCTGCTGACTGATTCAGCAGAGCCTGAGGTGTGTACAGATGAGACAGGTTTACAACATGCCTCTTTAGAAGTCA
The DNA here is from genome assembly GCA_021397915.2 of Tor tambroides. NCBI lineage: Eukaryota > Metazoa > Chordata > Actinopteri > Cypriniformes > Cyprinidae > Tor > Tor tambroides. The sequence continues at coordinate 10,961 of JAFVLL020034367.1, forward strand.
GTATTATTATTAAAAGTGATTTAAAATGAATTGTTTCGTTATTTATTTACATATACACTACTGTTTAAAAGTTAAGAAAAGCTTTTATTTAGCAAGACTTTTATAATGTTACAAAAAATGTGTATTTCAAATAAATCCTGCTCTTTTGAACTTTCTAATCATCATAGAATTAATCAAAAATTTATGTATTATAGTTTACACAGATATATTAAGCTGCACAACATTGATAATAATAAGAAATATTTCTTGAGCAGCAAATCAGCATCTAAGAATGATTTCTGAAGGATCATGCGACACTGAAGCCTGGAGTAATGGGAAATTCAGCTTTGCCATCAGAATTAAAAATTTCAGAAAATTACATATTTGAATACATTTAATAATTTCACAGTAGTACTGTTTTTGCTTTATTTTTAATCAAATACAGTCTTGATGAGCATTTTTCTTTCAAAAACATTTGTATATTGTAATATTTGCATACTGTCCCCTAAACTTATTATCAGTAGTGTATAATTATTTATTTGACAAATTTCATAATTTATACATTTGAGTCATTTAATGACATATATTACAATACTAGAAATCCTCTATAGCGCCAACATAAGTGTTTTAATATAAATTCTATTAACTGAAATTAATAAACATGTTTACAATATTAAGAGCTTTATGTACAGTGCCCTCCACTAGTATTGGCACCCTTGATAAATATGAGCAAAGGTGGCTGTGAAAATAAATCTGCATTGTTTATCCTTTTGATCTTTCATTCAAAAAATTCACAAAAT
>JAFVLL020034367.1:11839-25424 GCA_021397915.2 Tor tambroides
TTTCAATTGTTTTACTTCAATGATAGGTTGGAATTTTGTGAATTTTTGGAATGAAAGATAAAAAGGATAAACAATGCAGATTTATTTTCACAGCCACCTTTGCTCGTATTTATCAAGGGTGCCAATATTAGTGGAGGGCACTGTATGTAGGTGTGTGTGTGTGTGTGTGTGTATATATATATATATATATATATATATATCTTAATAACTACACATAGGTAAATAAACTTTGACTTCACTTGTTTTACTACTAAAGATCAGTTTTAGTTAAAACTTGTTTTTCCTGCCCAGTCTGAAGTATATTTGTTACCGAGATATTTGTGTTTTAAAGATGTGTTGAGGCCTAAACAGTTAAACTGAATAAGTGTTGGTGAAGCTTTATAATTAATTTCACTAAATGAATGTACAGTATGGGCATTTCAGACGCACACATACTGTTTTAAGTTCAGTTTACAAATCATCTAAGTCAAAGCGGAATGTCAAGTCGCCTTGATTATAATAAGTAAGGTCACATTCTTCAAATTGACTCAATTCTTCAGTTTCATGTGATCAAGACAAGCAGTGAATGACAGTACCAGAGTTTCAGCAGAACTGTCATTAGTCCTGGTGGGCTCTGGGGTTGGCAGATACGCAGGAACCAGAATGGCCGAATAACAGCTCAACAACAGAGCAATGCTTAAAATGAAGTTGTTCCTCCTGAAATCATAAAACAGCAGTCTCATGAAGCTTACACGCTTCCGGTGTTTCAGAAGCTCTGTGCTTTTATCGGTTTTAAAGGAATGTGTCTGTACAGGTCATGAAATCTCCAGTGCAGCATGTGAATGGCAAACATGTTTCACAGCATGTGTCACGGTGCTTATCTCAGGCAAACCCACCGGCTAAGGAAGAATTCTCTGGACTCTGCCCTGCTGTGTTGGGTGGTTGGGCTCTCCAAGCTGCTGGCTTCCGGTAACAGAGGAACGCTGTCTTCGTCATTATCATTAACACTCAAGTGTTTCAGAGTCACCATTTTTTTCAAACCAATTCCAAACTACACCTGTCAGTTATGAAATATGAATTGAGGAGTCAATGTTTGCTTGTTTGTTCTGTAGAGTCAATGTTCTACACCTTTTGTTCACAGCACATTTAATCTGAATGCTTTATGCCTTTATTTATAATTTGTGTTGCTTCTTACCTCTTATTTCAGCTGCTGTCTTCTTTTCCCAGTTGTAGAGATAGAAACGTGTCTGTGTTGTATTGAAAATGAGCGGCGCTTTTGTCCCTTTCATTCACTGCCGTGTTTTGTCTCGGTCTGATCCCTCCTCACAGTTAATCATTTATCCGTCTCAGAGGCTTCTCTTTGTACACCAGAGTACTTTATCTAGTCTACTGTTCAAACAACCACACAATTCTGTTTATGATTATGCTTGATATCATTCCTAAAAGCCATGTTTCAAAGATCCTTTATATCCTTTATACAGCTATTGCTCAGAGCAAAAAATACATAAATAAATAAAATAGTAAAAATCTTAACTAATAAGTAGATACATTTTTTTGACTTTACTAATTAGCTACTAAGGAAAAATTCTCAGACTTAAGATATAACTTTAGTGCTCTATCTCAGATTTTTTTTTTTTATGAAGTCTCTTAAGCTCTTGTTTGATCAAAAATAAAGTAAAACTAATATTGTGATGTAAATTATTACAATTTAAAATAACTTTTTATTTCTATATATTTTGAAATCTAATTTATTCCTGTGATGCAAAGTTGATTCTTCAGCATCATTACTCCAGTCTTCAGTGTCACATGATCCTTCAGAAATCATTTTAATATGCTGATTTACTGCTCAAGAAACATTTCTTATTAAGTGTTGAAAACAGTTGTGCAAATTTTTGTGTAAACTGTGATCAGTTTTAAGGATTCTTCGATGAATAGGAATTTCAAAAGAACTGCTTGATCTGAAAGAGAAATCTTTGTAAGAATGTAAAAGTCTTTCTTCCATTTTTGATTGATTTAATGCATCCTTGATTATATTTTTTAAAGGGGAGATATATATATATAGCGAAATAGAGGGAAATCTTTATTCATCTGGCATGAAAATAATCAGATCTCAGTTGCTGAACAGATCCATTTTCACTCTCAGAACTTACTGAGTAAAACTATAGTTTACATTACGCGGTAAAACACAAATAGCAGCACTTTTAAACTATTATTGCTATATTTTAATATTTTACAAAAAGACAAGATGCATCAAACTTGGTTTAATTATGTAGTCTTAGCTGTAAATCTTTCTAAAAATATTTTCTGTAAATCTATTACAAAGCAATCAAACAAAACACTGCTACTGCTTGAAAAGTAATACATTATTTAAAAAATACATTATTTTTAAAACAGTTGAACTACTAAATTCTGTAAACTTAGCAGAATTGTTACTTTTAGTTAGTTTTAAACAAATATTTGAATAGATGTTGTCAGTTTCAGTAATTTCCCTATAAAAATTTCATTTAAAAAAGCTGAAATTTAAAAAAAAAAAAAAAAAAAAAAAGCTATTGGTGACTCTTAGCATTTAATGACTAGTCAACTGAAGGGCTTGAACAACATGATTTATATAACTTTATTATAAAACCAAACAATTAGGAGTAGACTATTTACTTTTGTCACATGTTCCACATGATTATTTGCTGTTGCTCAATGCTTGGTACAGTTTGTTTTATTTGTCAAATGATTATAGTTTTATTTCATTTAAATGTCAACTTGATCTCACCTTCACAACCTCGTGCTTCTGTTCTTCTTTGCTTCCTTCTCTCAAACACTTCATCATAATCAGACATTTGTGTGCATTCTTGCCCACATACACCTAACAGGATGTTTCTGAATGCTGTTCAGTGATTGGACATTGTGTGTCAACAGGCGTTCTTTGAAACTAGAAGGCATTTATGAGGTATCACTTGACAGTAATGAAACACTTATAAATAACATAATCTCCAAAACAGGGTGTTTATTGCGCCGTGATTCTTGTAAAAATGGACTCCCATTGTCTGGCAGAGGGCAGGCCTGTCGAGGTGGATGGCACCGGCTTGAACGGTGAGCTCATGGTCGCGTGTTTGTGTGCGATCCAGCTCCTGTCCACAGCTGTCACACAGGGCCTGACATGGCTTTACATTCCTGCTGTGAGCTATAAGACCGGGTCAGATCTCAGTCTGGCAGGTCTGCTGTTATTTGTGAAAGCTTGCGACTTGCAAATACACTGGGTTAACTTCTTTATATATTTGATTTTGCCATAATGGACGAGAACATCCTGTGGGCGACGGCTGTGGTTGACAGAAGAGCGGCCCTTGATAAACGGGAGGAGGTACAGGATTTTTAGAAGTCTTTAATTAGGTTTATTTCTTATTTTGAGCATTTACTGTGTATTTTATGTGAATTAAGTCAGGGAAGGACCTGTCTGAGGAAGCTTATTTGTCTTTTATTGAAATTGTTTAGAAGCGTCGAGCTCGGGCACGAAAGTTGGGGATTTTGGTTGTGGATGCATCTTCTGTGGCAGTAGAAGGAGGGAATGAATCTGTCCATCAAAGTGTTGCAAACATTCAGGTGAGTGAACAATCAAAATATGGACTTTTAAAGAAAAGATGAACATTTTACCAGTATGAGATAAACTGATAAACAGAGAGCTATAGGAGCAACCTCTGAACAATCCCATAAGGGGTTTTGACAAATGAATATCGGAAAAAATGACTTTAGCGTATTAAAAAATGTAGAAACTGAAGATAAACATTATTATTACTATTTAGCTGTTTGAAAATGTTGACAAATCTTCTTTTTATTGAAGTATTACTCCATAAAAAGGCAGCCATTCCTAAACTCAACACATAGGCTTTCATGTTTAGAAGCTCTTTTTGCTCCCCAGATTTCTAATTTGTTCCTCCAAAGTTCTAAAAAGAACCACTTTTTCTTAGTGTGAAGAACATTTTAAATATTTGAATAACTTGTTTCCAGTGGAAAGGTTTCTTTGCTAAAAGTTCTTCATGGAACCATATATGCTAATAAAGAACCTTTATTTTTAGTGTTCCTATATAATCTTCTTGTAGTAACAAATGGTCATGACATAACTATACTGTTATGTTGCTTATTTTTAATAACTAAAGCCTATTTATATTTTATTTATTACTTGTTTTAAAAAGGGAGGCAGTGACTGTACATTTTCCACCAGCGCACATACACAGAATGCTGTATTGGTTATATTACTGACTAATATCAGAATTGGCATCTCATACCAGTTTTATTCACAGCATTTTATACAAGTGAGAAATTAAAAAGATTTTCACAATCCTGTCAATTAAAAAAAGTATGAACCAATTTTATTGTTAGAAGTCTTCATGCATGTATGCACAAGACTGAATCAGTCAGTGATGGAGAGAGGTGAATTCTTCATGCAGGCTGAGGAACGAGTGAGAAAGATCTCCTCTGATCTGAGGCGTGAGATCATTAATCTGGGTGGTGCAGAGAACATTATTGAGCTGCGTACGAAGAAGAAGATCAGGAACAAGACTGCAGCTCCTAAAGACTTAATGGATGTTCTAGTGGTAAGGGAAACCCTTGTGATTCCGAATAGTGCATATATTATAAGATAGATTGATTTGATTTGATTGATTGATTGATTGATTGATTGATTTGGCTAGCATCAAAATGAATCTCTGGTGTTTTTCAGGGACCTGTGGAACCGGAGGAGTTTTTAAAAGCAGCGGCTCAGGGAAAGATGGAAGTAGTTGAGAAATTTCTGGAAGATGGAGGAGATCCAAACATCTGTGATGAGGTGCAGTCCAGAGACAAGTTCTGTCCAATGTTATTTTATGATTAAGATATTCTGATAGTTTTTGTAAAAAAAAAATATATTTAGAATTTTTTTATTTTTGTATTTTTCATTTTAAATGTAATTAAAGCTTTGGGATTTTGTTGTGTTTTTGTCTATGTAATAAGTATGTATGTATTTATTTATTTTCAATTTTAGTTGTGTCAGTATATTAAATGAAAATAAGAAATGTTGCTTTTTCAACTAGCTGAAATAAAAAATGTTATATTTTATTTCAGTTAACATTTATTCCAACACTGAAAAAAACAATAAGTAAATTTACTTAATTTTTATTTGGCAAGTTTTTGCACACATCAATTTTAAGTAAAATGCAAGTATTTAATTAAGTAAAGTCTACTTAACTAAGTTAGGTAAAATTAGCAAAGGAAATAAGTAAATTTAACATGCTACCATTTTAAGTTGAAACTGCAGTGCTTAAGTACATTTCACTCTGTTATGGCTTCTAAAATTTACTCAGTGGATGTAGCACTGGATAACAACCATGCTATTAAAGCATGCGATTCACTCACAAACATGTAAGTAAGCAAGTAGACATCTTGTTATCCATTTAAGATAACATGTCCACTCAAAAGAATTGCTACCCAACTGAACACAGAGACCTCAATACTTGGTACACCATACACAATGATGGTGACAATCAGTGGATAGCGTTTGAGTATGAATGGGTCATTTTGAGTAGAAAATCAACTCCAGATGCCCCAAAACAGTAAGTTACTAAACCTAACAACAAAAGCAACCATAAAACAGTGTAAATACATCTCAAAAACAGCAAAAAAAATTAACCTTATTAATTATTCATGCCCAAGTGCATGATGGGTACAACAGGATCATGACTTTGATATTTACTTAAAGAATCCTTGTAAACATAAAAAACAATTCCAAGTAAAATATACTTATAAGTTCAAACTTTAATTTCTACAAGCTTAAATTGAGTACTAATATAGAATTTACTTTAATTTTTTAATTTTTGCCTGAACTAAATTATTTAATGTAGAAATTACAGTTGTTTTTATGTAGTATTTACTTAACCAAAAAATCATTTTTATCAGTGAAGTAACAAAATGTGTTTTTTGGTTTTAGTTTTAGTTAACTGTAATAACTCTGATTCCTCTGTGACAACTGTTTTGTCTTAGTTCAGGAAAACAGCGCTGCATCGGGCTGCTTTGGAAAATCATGCTAAAATAGTGGAAAATTTACTAGACAAAGGTGCTGATATCAACTTTAAAGACAGGGTGAGATCAATTTAAGTGTTGGTAATGTGAATTAATTGTTTAAATTATGTTGTGATTGTACTGATTTGCTTTTGTTGTCCTCGGTTTAGCTGGACTGCAGGGCTGTACATTGGGCTTGCAGAGGTGGAAGTCTCTCAGCACTGAAAGCTCTTCAGGACAGGGGAGCTGACATCAATGTCAGAGACAAAGTACTGCAAAATACTGAAACGTATATAGAAATAAGCTGTATGTGTAGTATTATAAAATCTTATTATTCTCTCCCATACAGCTGCTTAGCTCACCTTTGCATGTGGCCACACGGACAGGTCGCAGCGACGTGGTCCAACATCTTCTAACCAGTGGAATCAATATTAATGCCAAAGATTGGGTAACAGATGAATAATTCATGAGGAAAACACAGTTGTACTGAACACGCAGATTATAATTCAATTAAAATATTTTAAGAAGGTTTTCTTTTTTTAAAGGAAGGAGACACAGCACTGCATGATGCTGTCAGATTAAATCGATATAAAATTGTCAAACTCCTTATACTGGCAGGAGCCAATATGCAGATCAAGAACGCTGTAAGTACTTATTAGTAGTAAAAATATTTAGCAGTAAAAATATTTATCTATTATAACAAATATCGAAACAGCTGGATATAAATACTTCATTTTCTTGTTTTTAGCAGGGCATTACAGCCACAGAACAGGTGAAGCAATGGCAGTTTGACACAAAGGAGACACTGGAGAAACTGGAACAGATGAGAGAGGTTGGTCTGGCCTGACAGACACATGGAGATGCATTGGATTCATTAGAGCGTCTGTGAACAAGTGCATGGCTGGACAACAACCCCAGCTCTGTCTGAGTAACTATTTACTTTCTGTGTTAATTAGTGCTGAAAGGTGCCTGTCCTCACCAGTTCATTAGTATACTGGATGAATGAGCTTTTATTCATCTATATAAAAATGAAGGCTTATAATTTGTATTTTTTTCTATTTAAATAGCGGCATAGTATAACTTGATCAGATCAGTATATACTGGTCAAAATTTTGGAATAAATAAGATTTTTGTATATTTTCGACAGTCTCTTACCAAGGGTGCATGCCTTTACTGTCACTTTTGATTAATTAAATTTAATATGGCAGTATTTCTTTCTTACTTTTGAATGGTGGTGTATATGTTTCCACAAAAACTATTAGGCAGCAAAACTGTTTTCAATATTGATAATTAATAATAATAATGTTTCTTGAGCAGCAAATCAGCATATTGGAATGATTTCTGAATGATCATGTGACACTAAAGCCTGAAGTGATGATGCTAAAAATTCAGCTTTGCATCACAGAAATAAATTACATTTTTAAATATATTAAAACAGAAAACAATTATTCTTAATTGTAATAATATTTCACATTATTACAGTTTTTACTGTAGTTTGATAAAAATAAAAACAGCCTTGGTGAGCATAAGAGACTTTTTTTCAATTACATTAAAAAAATCTTAATTATTCTAACCTTTGTCTGTATTATAAAAAAAAATCATATAGAGGATTATATTTAAATATAATGTTTTGTTATGCATATTATTAAATCTTAATGTTGCTGCTTATCATATTTCTGCATTACTCAGGTGAACATGGTTGATGCATTATATTATAAAAGTTTAATGTCAAGATGGTTGGCACTAAGAAAATATTTACTATTTACATTAGCATTTTGACTAGTTTGCTAGCTTTGTCTTTCTGAAATGAGAAATGCATGCACAATATTTAGTCTATTCGACTTCTGCATAACATATCTTTCATTTGAAACATATTTAACATGCTATAGTTTGTCTATGGCTTACTGTGCCAGGACAGGCTCATTGCTGTGCATAGTTTCCTGATGCATCAGATGACAAGGCTTTGGGTAGAGGAAACTGATATGCCCATGTGTGAGACATACGTCATCTGTGCTTATTATATAATCACAATCCGGCAGCCTGAAAGCAAACATTTGCCCCAATATAAGGTTGTTTATGAATCAACAATCCAGCTCTTCTCTTTGTAGTTACTCTGTGTGTGTTTTACTGCTGTATTAGAGATGTAATCCATGGCCTGGCTCATCCAGTTCCCAAACTGATCTCTTGGCCTGCTGTCATGAAGGGTTTCCCTGTGTGTCACTGGCAGTCTCGCTGATAGAAACATCACAGTGTGCCTGTGAATCACTTGTTTAAAGCGCTCAGTTGTTCTATGATTAGAAAGCTTTTAGTCACACACTGCAGTGGTTTCATTTAGCGGTTGGAGTGCTGGATAAGTGCTATGTGCCCTGGTAATATTCTGTTAGCTGATTCTTGAGAGAGGAATAAAACAGGCTACGTATGTTCAAATAGAAATGGTTGTGTATTAAGGAATTCATTTGGATGAATCTCTGGGGCCAGTGAGATTTTTTCTTTCCAAAGAAATGATTGTTTTATTTAGCATTGATACATTAAACTGATGTGACAGTAAATACATTCATGACCAATGTTACAAAAGATTTTAATTCTAAATAAATGTAGTTCCTTAGAACTTTCTATTTATCAAAGATTCCTGAAAAAATATTAAGCAGCACAACTGTTTTCAGCATTGATAAGAAATGTTTTTAAGCACCAAATCAGCTTATTAGAATTATTTCTGAAGGATCATGTGACATTAAAGACTAGAGTAATGATGTTAAAAAATTCAGCTTTGCTTCCACAGAAATGTTACATTTTTAAATATAATAAAATAAAAAGTAAAATGTTATGACAGAATAAGCATGATTTAAAAAACGATGCACCAAATTTAGATCAGGTGGTGTTTTCTGATTTTTATTTCACTTTATTTTTCATGTCAGTTTTTTGTTTCTATGCTCAAATAAATAACAGTGCAAAATTCTTTTTGGTGTCAGTATATTTCAGATGATAGTGACTAAGGCTTCTGTCTGACACTGTGGATGATGGGAACAGTGGACCATTAGCAGTCAGTTTGGAAAATAAAGTAAACACATAAATCAGTCATCACACATCTGAAGTGAATGTACATCTGCCCAATACTTTTTAAATAATTTCAAACAGTTTTCCGTAATGTACAAGAAAAATACAACTAAAAAGAGTGTCATAATATCCTATAATGTGTTAGTCAATTATATGTACTCATTTTAAATGAATGTAATTAGCAAATAAATAAGAAAGACAACTTGCTGAAAACATTCCCTCACTGCTGTTGTATATCAGTAACAAGATTTTAATCCAGCAATATTGACTTTTAATGCAGTAACTAAGGCAAATGTGCAATAAAGAATATGTTGATTCAAACAAACAGACAGTTACAATAGTAACGATACAGTCAAACGCAAGTGATACAATCGCAGACTCACGAAGGCAAATTTCATATATTTACCAAAAACATCTTCACGTGACCACGCTTCCATACCTGCAGTGCCTCCGATGGTGCCTTGAGTTTTTCCATGCCTCCATAACAAACATACATAATTTTATGATGTTTTTAAGCCACAGAGGAAACCAAGGCAGAGCAACAATGTGAGAGAAACAGAGGTGTGTGGAATGGAAACACTTTCATCCATCCCTGAGGGTCTGATGGGTCTCACATATTTTTGAGCTCCGTTGTTTGGTGAAGGCAGAGATCACCCCTGAACGCAGATCCACAGTAAGCTTTGACTTCTTTAATTGTGACACTGCAATCCGTAATGTATTCGGGGGCCTGATCTGAAAGCTGCAGTTAGGGGTGCTCTCACTGAGGTCAGTTTGTCATACAGAGAGGCCGCGGGCAGTGGATGCTGAGTTCTTGGCTCTCTGCACCACAGCCTGACACTTTTCACGTTTCAGAAGCTTGTTGTTCTCAAAAACTCCCTCATTCTGTGGAGCACCATGGGAACCATCTGGAAATGTCAGCAGCCCTATGGAAAAAAAAAGACCACATTTATTTATGCAATAAATCTTCATAAATCCTAAACCCAATGCCACATATATAAACAATAATTACTTTTTATTATCCACCTTAATTATAGCGTATAACTTAAATGTGCGAGGCTTCCAGTTATTTCAGCTGTACAAAAACAGCTGTTATGCTGCTTTATATTACAAAATGCTATTTCTTGTCATATTTTAATTTATTGTCATAATCATGAACGCACTGGTTTGTAGTGCAAATAGTTTTACCATTTGTTATTCTTCTAGTTATTTACCTACAGCGGCAAATGAATCTGAAGTCTTGCACATTCACAGAAAATCTCGTATTTCCACACTTCTGATTCTGACTGTATTTTCCGACATCAGTCGGAATTAATAACTGACGTTTTTGCCTTGATGACATGTCTAAAAAGAAAAGCTTTTTTAGCAAATATTTAATCAACATTTAGCCACTGACAAGTTTCTAAAATGTGAGATGCAAATAAACACGTTTTTAAGAATTCAATTCATTGCACATATGCGTTAGGTATTTTTGAATCTGATTGAGAAAAGAGTCTGATTCAATTTTTTTCCCTTATCGGTTTCAGGTCTACACCAACCATTTCAATCTGATTGAAATTTAATTCAGATAGAGCTCAATCAGGGATGTGTTTCCTAAACCATTGTTATATAAGTTGTAATTATTGTCATAAGTTCCATTGTTACTAATGTAGTTCAGTGAGTCAGTGTTTTCCGAAACCATAATTCAAAGGAACATTCACTAACAGCATCGCAAACTTATGTGGTCAGAGCTACTGCTCTCAACCTGTGGTTAGAGGCATGGTTTCTTGTTAGCATGACATATGGACTTAGATCATGCTCTTGAGGACAATTGTATGGACACTTGAGGTTGTTGTAGGGCCAACGCACCACAGATCAACTAAAGTGCCATTATTCTGATCATAAACGGATCATTTGGGGAGAATATTTACCATATCCTTCTACACGGCCACTTTTGAATTCTCCTTCAAATTTCATCCCGTCAAACCTGCTGAAGATTCCGACCCCTTGGAATTTTCCCTGGGCGAATTCACCCTCGTACCTGTTGATCAGAAATAGTGTTGTTTACCCCGTAAGTAGTCTTACATTGTCACTGCCAACATGTTCATCTCTGTTTAAGTAGGTAAGTATTTTGAATCTGATCACATGCTCACTCACCTGGATCCATCAGGAAAGACTAACACCCCTGATCCGTGGAACAGGCCATTCTCAAAATGACCTTTATAACAGGTGCCATCAGCAAACTTCAGCTCGCCTTTACCGTGCCTCCGACCTGCATAGCAAACACGCTGCTTCTTACATGAACACTGAGTTTTCATCCAATAGACTAATTCTATGGGCCGCTCTCTAGTGTGTTAATGGTTCTGATAATTAGTACTATAATTAGAATGTCATTCCTACTTGAGATCACACCTGCATTTATTACATAAGCAGTTTGGATCATTAAGCAGTGTGCTACCACCACACTCAAGCCATCCTGACCACAACAGTAATCAGAAAAACACAAGTCTTGTGAACTCTTGTGTTTACATTTACATTTTGTCATTTAGCAGACGCTTTTATCCAAAGCGACTTACAAATGAGGACAACGGAAGCAATCAGAATCAACAAAAGAGCAATGATATGCATGTGCTATAACAAGTCTCAGTTAGCTTAACGCAGTACACGTAGCAAGGATTGCTTGTTTTTTAAAATTATATAATAAAAAGAAAACAGATAGAATAGAAAAAGAATAGAGCAAGCTTGTTAGAGGCCTTTTTTTGCTTTTGTTAATTGTATAATAAATAAAAAGAAAAACAAATAGATAGAATACAAAAAGATTAGAAATGTTTAAGCATGTTAATATATGTAGTGGGACTGGGGCTAGTTGTCACACTTTTATTTCTAGTGAATATTTCTCAGGCTAGGGTCATTTTTTAGAAGTATGTATAGACACATACCTTAAAGTTTTGGCTAAAAAATAATAATAGCCAAAACCGTTGTCACACTACATGAGGGTAAGTTGTCACAATGTGAACCTGCCATTAAACAATCTATTGTAAGCTTTTCATTTAATATTTAATCAATAAAATATGAATTAGATCAGTCACTACCACTAAAACAACCTGTCTGCGTATCATAAATAAAAGAAATAATATAGATTAATATAAGAAAACAGATATAAACCTCTTTCATAAGGTTTCAGCATTTTCAGATACAGTACAACTGAAAACAATTACACTGATATTTTCTGTAGCAATCATAGTATGTCAAATCCATTACCCTAATTATAAAAAATATTATTTCTGTAATTTTAAATCAGTCCTGTTGGTAGCTAGAATATAGATAGAACTGTTTTTGTATCTGACCGTGTTGATTAATCCACAAGAATTCCAAAATATATCATACAAAAATGTAGCCTACTTGTTTTGACAAATAAAAAATTAAATAATGAATAAAAGTACAGCATCTAAAACACATTTATGAAAATGTATGGAAAATGTCCTGAGAATTTAAATCAGTGTAAGTTAAAGTGTTTATGAAATGTCTTGCCTTCCTTCCATTCTCCGGTATATTCTTCTCCGCTGGAATAAGTGAAGGAGCCCCTGGTTAATGTCATACCTCCACCAAGCTACAGACGACAAAAAATAATATTAAGGTCGGTGGCAGAATTAACAGAATAGAATCAAATGTCTATAAACAGAGGGAAACAAAACCAGTTCTATTTCATTTATTCATGGACAATAAAATATTGAATAGAACATCACCAATGCCCACACACAAACATTATTGTGTGCTGTACAGTGCTCAGTCTAATAAAGTGGGACCCACGGTAGTCGACTTTCACCCAACACTGTATAATTAATAGGTTAACGGGTCATTTACACTGAGCACGTTAAAACATTTACGGACTGAAAGAAAGCAGCGGCGGCGGTGACGTCATCCCGCCTCTTATTCACAACCCGTGTGAAGCCGTTTGGACGCTATTTCACGGCAGCAGATGGACGTATCATTTACCTGTGACGTTTCTGTGCAGTCTCAAGAGCATGAAAACCCTTCGCTTTGTCCAGCGGATCCGCAGAGGGAGAATCGGGTTCTGGCTCGCCGGTGTTACGGTTCCTCTCGCTCAATCTCTCTCTGCCCTGAAGATCTCGCGTTGTTTTGCTGCGTGCTTCTCTCAGCGGTGGATATGTACTGAGCGCTGATTGGCTGATCAATGACTACAATAGGTCTTCTCTAGGAATGTGATACACACTCGTTAGTGCTGTTGACTAAGGTGAGTATGTCTATTACTACTGCTCATACATTAGTGCTCAACCTCTTTTTTTGACTCGAGCCTTTAAATAACCACCCACAACGCCCTAGCAACCGCTTAGCAACAACATGTCAACCACCCACGAGCATTGTAAATGTTGTTTAAGCCTATATTTTGATATACGTAGCAGTGTTTTATGTAAATGTACAGCTAACAGCAAGAAATATAAAATAGTTTTGAGAAAAGATTTGATAAAGTTACTTAAATATGCCCAAGGGGCCTTTAAACTAAATTTAACTCGGTCCAAATTAGTCAAGTCAA
>JAFVLL020034370.1:0-37469 GCA_021397915.2 Tor tambroides
CCAATGCTGCAGCACCCGGGGAGCAGTTGGGGGTCCGGTGCCTTGCTCAAGGGTCTCACCTCAGTCGTGGTATTGAGGGTGGAGAGAGTGCTGGTTATTCACTCCCCCTACCTACAATCCCTGCCGGACCTGAGACTCAAACCCACAACCTTCAGGTTACAAGTCCAACTCTCTATCCATTAGGTCATGACTGCCCCTAAATTACGATTATCATTATCAACTCAATATCACAATGCACCACATTCTCAGTTTTCAATATTACTGCACATGGCTACATTTTTTATAAAAAATTTATATCAAATTTATTTTGTGCAAAAGTTGCTTTTTTTAACATTATATAAGCAGGCTAGTTTTTAAAACAAATTCTTATTTAAAATCAGCATTCTTTAAGTATCCGAAAGTTTACAGAAAATAGTTATGGGTTTTTCTTTTTTCCTCAGCATTATTGCTGTTTGATAATTACTGATGAGATCACAGACTGTGGCAGCTTTAACAGGCTGCATTCACACTAATGCACAGATCTATTTCGATATATCAGATGTTTTGTCCTCCTCTGAAAACATAACTGACTGTGTGTACATTAATTTCGTATAAAAGGATTCAAAAAATGCAAATGCATTTAACCGCAGCCATGATCAAGATTCAGGAAAAACAAACATAAAGCGCACGTAGAAGACTGTCAGTTTGTGAGTTTTGTACATCTAATATGTACTGCATTCCAAACGGCAGAAATGAAAGCATGTCTAAAGTAAAACACTGAGATAACAGCAGGTGGAAGCGCACACTGTCAAGCAATGCTCACGTGTCTCACAGAGCAAATTCTGTGCAATGAAGCCCCCCGTGATTCTCTCTAGCACGCACACATGCCATATGCAGGAAAAAAGTACCAAGCTCAGAATCGATTCTGAAATGTTCAGAATCGTTGAAGAGAGAATCGCGATGCATCGGAGAATCGATTTTTTCTCCCACCCCTACTACAGTATAAAAGCTACTGTCGGTTAACTGAGATTTGACGGAGGAACCTGCGCCTCAGTTGGACTCCTATCATGTCAAGTGTGATAAATATTTACAGTTTTATAGGCATCACCTTCTTTGATTTTATGTTACTATTTAATACCAGTTATAGTCACGAATAGAACATGGACTTGATTTCCACTGCATGTATTCAAGCCTCTATTTTAAGGTGCTGTGTGAGAAAGGAAATATTGAGATTCACACCTGTCAATCCCAATCACTGACTCTGAATGTGTGAATGTAGAATATGAATGCATTGAGATATCTGCAAGAACCCGTGAAACGCGAATTAATCCTCCAGACGACATTAAAGATCACTTAGCTTGGGCTGAAATTCTACAGCACTCACTAAATAATTCAACACAAATGGGTTTGAACCTTATTTTGTTTAGAAGGCAGACCTGGGGCCAGGGGACTAGAATGTACAGGGGAGAAAACCTGAATATTTATTGAATGGCTTCCATTTGGTGGGATGAAGGGATAAATAGCATGTTTACCTTGCAGCCTTCACAGGCACTGACACCATAGTGGTACCCCGAGGACTTGTCCTGGCAGACGAAGCAGGGTTTGTAGACACGAGGAGGGGGTAGAGGTGATGGAGGACTGGGGACCAATTCCTCTGAACTGGTGCTCTGAGTCTCAATGGCTGTAGGGGCAGAAAGAGACAAGAAACATAACTGATGATGATTGAGATAAAAACTCCAGCCTGAAAAAAACAACTGACTTCAGATGAACTTAAGACTTGTGAGCAGTTGTCTTGAGATTTGATTTAGCTGTGAAAAGCAATGAATACATACAATGAAAACAGCAGGAATACAACACAAAAAGTGCTCAACCTCTATGTAACCAATACCTGTTTGTCTTTTAGAAGTACAGTATGTCGCATAAGCACACCAGAAAAACTGAATAATGTAAATGCTAAATTTAGTTGACTTGGATCTGGAAAAAAAGCCTTGAAAAGACCTGGTTTAAACTCTGCCTTGAAAGACGTTAGTCTAATATACAGCTCTAGTCCAAGTGAAAACCCAGTGAGCAACATCCTGAACGCTTTCTAAGGCAACATGCTAACTAGATTACACTTCATAAGTGGCTGATTTGGAATGATATCCACAGACATTCAAACTTGCCTTCAACATAAAGGATACATGCAATGCAGCCTCAGAATTTGGCCAAAATGAAGCATTTTAGAATGACACGAATTCATTTCCAAAAGATAGCATAAGATAGCATAGCATAATGGGCTTTCAGTTTTGAATTGGCTGCATAATGATCTAAAATTCATGCATTTGGATCTTGTCTTTCCGTTTTCGCCTGGTCTTGTCTACATTTCATCAGATGGTTAATCACAAAATTAGATCATGCTGGCTTAACTGAATTGTGTTGACTTACTGAATGTGCACTAGTAATGTACGTCAAGTTTTACAAGTATATTTAAAAAAACTACTTGTAGATAATATAATATTAATAAAGTAAAAGGCCACTGAAGTGCACTTAAGAGTACATTTTCAAGACTGTTTCTGAACACACTTAAGTATTCTTTAAAAATGCAACTACCTGAATTACCTGATTGTAATTTTAACTGTAGTGTTATATTAGTATGTTGATATTACATCTTTTTAAATGTAATCAATTGCAACTTACATCATTACAAATGTGTAATAACAAACATAGTTAAACATGCATTTTTCAACAAATGACATGGAAGAACATTTTAGTTTAACATAAATGTTTGCCAAATACTTGACAATACAATAAATTAAATACATTTATTTAAATGTTTATTTACTGACGTTTATTAAAATATTTTACAGCAATACATACCAACTTAGTTGTTATTGTTGCTACAGCACATGCAAAAGGTATTCAGACTCCTTCAGTTTTGTCCAGATTGTATTTTTTAACCTTATATTTTGACTCACCTAAGATGTACTTAAGTGGGTCAAAAAAAACTTGCTCTAAAATTCAGCTAAATTTCATTTAATATGAATTTAAGTAATATATTTCTACTCAACTTGCATTTAAGTGCCATTAACATTACATTCATTTTGCACTTAAGTATATGCTTTAGTATTTCTGTAATAAAACACTAGTTTACGTATGCTAAAGTGTACTTCTTTTTCACAAGGGTAGACTCATAGTCTTGAAGTATCTTGAATCAACCACACACCAGCAGTCCATGTAGTCAGTATCAATGGATCAGCCGGCAGCGTCAGTAGTCATGTACTGTGCTTCACTACATGCAGATCTGCTGATCAGATTACAGCACTTCACCACAGTCAAATCAATGAACTCATTCACTTGCTTCTATCCATCAGAAATTATATTTCCCCCTGCATGTTTCTAACCCAAACCATCCCAATTCAAAATCCCTCAACAAATAAATTCCTTAGGACAGAAATCTGTGATTTCTGGCTGAAAGTACGGCCAAGTGGTACATAGCTGAAAATGGTATACAGCTAAAAGATGTATCTCAATATTTTTCAGCTTTTTGACAATATCTGACAGATATCTTAATATTCATGTATTTGCTCAGAAATGGGTTTTCAGTCATATATACTACAGTATAACAATAGCCTGAGCTAAATGTCAAAAGTCACAGTGAAGAGTCCATGCAATACCTGTATTTAATTTTTTGAGCATTATTAACATAGCTCAAAATATTCTAGCATAAGTTTGCAACATTAAGCTTAACAAAAAAAGGGGTCAGAATATGTTTTGAGTGTGCTATAGAAACAATAACAAATAAGCTAAGTATTGCTACTAAAACATTTTAATAAACATATAACAAATAGTCCCCGCCCCCCACAATGATTCAAAATGATTTACACATTTATAAGCAACAAAATCATTGCAAATACACTGTAAATATTTAATATATTGCCAAGCCATAGCTGACAGCTATGTTTCTGAATTATTAAAGTTGGTTTATAGGAAAAGATAGACTGATTTTGGTCTGTCGTAACTTGATGGAATCATAGCTCACGGTTGATAGCCACAAATCAAACAGCAGGCTTCTAAACAGCGCTCTGTCTCTATGATCCAAAGCAACAAGACTTGCTCGAATTGATTTTTTAACGCACTTCTGAGCACATCAGTTTAGTAAACAACATTACTGAGGACAAACGACTGTCTTGTTTGAGAGAGTAACAGGATAATTAGACTACGCTTATTGTCAGTGGATGAGATTGATTCCTCAAGCAAAGAGCGCTGTGTTGTGTAGTTGTGTTTGTGTGTGCAGAATAACAAGGGTATGCTGTTGAAGCTGAATTAGCCTCAGGCTTAAGATGGTTAATTTTCTGAGAGACCTTGACCAGGTATGTGTTTGCATTTGATTCAGCAGTTTAGGGGTATGAAGCGCTTTTATTTTAAAATGCTCTTTATACTTGACAACCTGCAAAACAAAGAGATCGGTTTTCTTCTTTGGGAAAACAGATGCCTTTGGAGATAATAAAAAGTCTTTTATAAGTCAAAAACTTTCTAAAGTTTAGGGATGTCAGCTGTTGACAAGAGTGGTCTGGACCCTTCAAATAAACTCCAAAAAACACAGCAGATATATATATTTTATGTTTATGTTTTATTAATTATATTATGTTTATAGTATATGTTTCCCCGCTAAATGGGCAATAGTTGTACTGAAGTCAGTGCAGTGACAGATAACTTCTTACTTGTTCTTTAGAAGTATCTGCTGTATTTTTAGCTATTTTAAGTATTCAACAAACATAAACAGCTATAAATAGCATAAAATAACTAAAAATAGTTCATATTACTTAATTTTATAGGTAATTGGTTGTAGATTGACAAATGTTAGGTAGAATTTAACAAATTTCTCTTAGTATGTCATAAGCTGTTAAATCTAGGTAGTCTTTACTCAACACATGGGATGAAATCTACCCCATCAAATTGAGTGAATTTATGTGATTACTTTCTAAATCCAAGACCTTCTATGCATGCAGCTGAAAATTCAGAATATTCAACACATGAGAAGAAGGAGGCGATGAAACTCCATTCTCTTCCATCTATCATGACACACCAGGTTTGAAAGTGCAGAAGATTTTCTAGGGACAATGATTTTTACATGACTTCAGAAGGTTTGTTCATACAAAGTTCTGTCATGAAACTCTAGATGGCACAGTTCTAACTCATAATCATATCATTATTCACACAGCACAGCTGATTGGTTTATTTTTGTATCAGCAGCTAATGAGCTTGCTGCTCAACATTCAAATACTTGGCTGGTGCTTGCTGTAGCAGTTGCACTTCAGAAACCCTCCACCTTCCCCAGCTCCACCTGTATAGATCTGCTACGGGGTGATTTTATGTATGTTATATTTGACTTTAACATTGCCATGTATATTAACATGCTAAACTCTCCAAGAGCTGACATGACAGAAATATAGTCATATGAACTTCTTTTATGATGATTTTATTTATTTATTTACTAATTGGTCATTTTTTAAGGTTAACAACTCCTGTATGCCTGTATATATGCTCATGGAAAAAAAAAGAGAAAAATAAAATTATGACAGTGCCTTGTATTTTCTCATACTATGCTCATCTATCGAGTCGAGGACGTTTGACACAAGAAATCCGTTATTTTCCATTATTACATCAAACTCAGTAAATAATAATAATAATAATAATAATAATAATAATAATGGACATTTTTTGACCAGAAATGGACCAGAAAGCAATCAGAATTCCAGCAACACATTTCCAGACTTTTCACAAGTCCAGATGAATAGGATAGATAAATCCGGCTACAGTCTCTGTTTAAGCACACATTGATTGTGTACAGCTGAAGTCTCTCTCTGAGTGCTTGATCTGGTTGTTTGGACAGGCGAATGACTCTTATTGATCTCATATCTCACTCGTGCACCTCCCCAGTGACGCTCCTGTGAGGGAAGCCTGATTAAATTAATGAGGGCAGCTTGACATTTGTTTTCATTGGAGTCAAGACTATTAGTGTTGCGGCTTGTGGTAGAAAACAATGATTTCCATCTGGAGAAGAGAGTCACTGGTAATATCCATGTCAGTGCTAGCAATATTTGCTAATCTGCTTTAATCATTGAAGACCACCTCGACCACTGATGTGTCATCTATTTGTAACAGGGGGACTGAGAGAGACTTTCTTAAAATGTTTAATAGCTACAATTAAACAATCACGATTAAATTAAGAGAGCAATTACACAAGACAGCTGTTAGTCCACAATCAAAATGGCAAATAGTTTGTGGCACAAATCATCCCAAACATACGAACATGAATGCAGAGGTGCACATCCATCCATCTTAAGCCCGAGACACACTGCACGATTTTAGCAATCATATAAGATCATTGCATGTCACACTGCATGACATCGATCTAATAAACTTGGCTACGACGTGTGTGCAGACTGTACGATGATGACACCTACTGACTTGTACGCTACGTTTCTATAGAATAATAAAACATCATCAGTATCGGCATCATGCTGTATCGTAGGCTATCTTTGGTCACAAGACCGTGACAACAGTCGTCTTTGAACCTCTCTCACTGTACGACACAGAACCCCTGATTAGGAGCCACGATCACAGAAATCGCCACGATTGTTTCACAATGCCAATCTTTTGTCTGGGACAGCCGCAAATTGTGCAGTGTGTTTCGGGCTTTATATGCACACACTGAAAGGAAGGGAAGGGAAGGGAAGTGGTGTGTGGCCAAGTATGGTGACCCATGCCCAGAATTTGTGCTCTGCATTTAACCCATCCAAGTGTATTGAGGGTGGAGAGAGTGCTGGTTATTCACTCCCCCCACCTACAATCCCTGCCGGACCTGAGACTCGAACCCACGACCTTCGGGTTACAAGTCCAACTCTCTATCCATTAGGCCACGGCTGCCCCCCAATAATCAGAAAGGCCTCAGCCAAGACTCAAACTAGGGACCTTCCTGCTGTGAGATGACTAGACACGTGCCGGTCTTTGGTAATGCACAAAATTGTTATCGTGTGCACTTCAAAATACCGAGAATAATTATTTATTACAAATTATTCAGAATTTTGAATGCTTTTTAAGAATACATTTCCCATCAAATGGTCACAATGCACAACACCACTGTATGCTGCGTCAAAGGCGGTTGCACTCTGATGTGAACAAGCACGGGTGAGAAGCACATGGCGAAGCGCGTGAGAGATGCTCTGGATGAACGCGCACATTCACTCTCTGACAGCAGGTGGCGCTAAACAGCAGAAATGCAGCCGTTACCACGTAAACCCCATAAACAAAGCAGCTGCGCTACTTTCTGTTTCTGAAACGTGTTTAAATTATTTAAACAGCCATTCAGATTCTGTATTCATCACAGCGCCAAATACGTAAATATTTAGACTTAATAAGCTATTTATTTTCAAACTTTTCACATTTTAATCTGGACTACAACATGCCCTAGATATTGTTTGAAAGTGTTTTGATTCGTTATTGTTCGGTCACACTTTACATTAGGGCTTCATTAGTTAACATAAACTGCCAATGAAAAATTCTTCAAAACATTCATTAATCTTAGGTAATTCCAATATTTAATAGCACATTGTTAAAATCAAACGTTGCAACTGTGTTAATGACCTAATATGAACTAAGTGTTGTAGTTTTTTAAACAAAGATTTAATAACTTCTGTAGCAAATGTAGGTATTGCTCATTGTTAATGTTAATGCATTAACTAAGGTTAACTAATGAGATCTTATTGTAAAGTGATACCTATTGGTCTTTATAATTCTTTTGCACTTTAATCTGTGTAAAATGGTTAACTTTATACATTTTTTGTGTATTGATTTATTGTATTTAAATGTTCAGTTATTTTTGTTATAAGAAAAAAGTAATTAAACCTGTTATACTGTATTATGACAACACTTTTTTTGCAACTAAATTTCAATATCGTGATAATACCGTATACCATGATAAAAGCATTAGCAATTAATCGCAACATGAAAATTTGATACCGGCATATCCCTAGAGATGACACTGAGCCACCGTGCCGCCTTACGGCAGCACATTTATAACAAAATCATAATTGTAACACTGTAGGCAAAAACACCATTCTTCCATTATAACACTGGGTTATTACACCAGAGAGAAGAAGAAAGATGACATCTGCAGAATATAAATAATCATTCTTACATTTCACTCATTACTGTTTATTTGAAACGCAATGCAGAGACGAGAGGTTCAGGCCACCTGCGGACACATGAGGCACATAAAGGCTTTTCCATTTACTCTTTCTGGTGGCAGGCTGCATTCACCACATGAGGTGCATAGGAACCTCTCTCCATTTTCTGGGCGATTAAATCTCATCGAAGTGGCCGGGCCACTTCCCGCATGCTAACATGCACAGAGCAGCCAGTAGATGAGTAAAGGACAATGACAGACAGGCCAGAAAGAGGGCAGCAGAAACGGTGAGCTGTGCTGTTAGAGAAAGTCTCATGGCTTGTCTCACTGAACTCTTACCCTCTGGCTGAACCCACTACAGGGTCAAACAGGAAACTCTCACACCCATTCCAGACTATTCACTCAATGGGGGGAAAACAAACTGAAAACAGTACTGCTGATGCACACAGTCAACCCAGAGACAGGTCTGACTAGTCGACTGCCACGGAAAGAGAGAGAGAGAGAGATGGGAACAACAGTTCTGAAGGAATGTGCACAGGATCCTACCAATCCTGAAGGGATTCCCAAATGGGAATTACAGCATAATACAAAACAAAAACTTTGAAAAAATCCAATTCAATCCTGAAAGGATTTCTGGTACAATTCCCAGTAGGATAAAATGCTTCTGCAGGACATTGAAATGAATTTAAAAACTTACAACTACCACAGTTAAAGCAAGTTATGATAATGCTATCGGCTACATTTTGTTTTACGGTGTCCTTGTTGCACGTTACATGTACTTACTATCATAATAACAATTAATTATGCATAATTACATGCAAGTAACCTTAAAACAAACCCTCATCCTAACCCTAACCTAACCATATAGTAAGTACATGTAGTTAATTAATATTACTCAGTACTTAAATGTATAATTACACTGTAACAAGTATACCTTAAAATAAAGTGCAACCATGCCATCTATTATATTTTTATTTTATATTTTAATACTATTTACTATCTTTTTAAAAATACTATTATAGGACTATTACTACTCTATTACTATTGTACTAGTATACTACTACTAGTATTGTACTAGTAAAATAACACTACTATTTTAAGATTTATTTACTACCAATAAGAAGTGAAATGTCCAGATTAATAGATAAGTGTTATTTTTATTCTTATACTTTTATTAAGTAATTTATTTTATTATTTTTTTACTTTCAATTTGCATGTATCAAGAAATTAGGCAGGGCTCGGAGTAAAAATGCCACTAAAAGTAACATAGTAACATGTATTAAAAAAATATACATTTTGCCAGTAAACTTTCATTCCACATTAATCTGGTGTAACTATAGTCCACTGGAGGCGAGTGTAGTGAGAACCCAAGTGCAGTTTATTTACAACGTGATCCAAAATACAAACATAATCCAAGACTTGACTTGACTTGAACAGACTTGACTTGACTTGAACAGACTTGACTTGACTTGACTTGAACAGACTTGACATGAACAGACTTGACTTGACTTGACTTGAACAGACTTGACTTGACTTGACTTGAACAGACTTGACATGAACAGACTTGACTTGACTTGAACAGACTTGACGTGACTTGACTTGAACAGACTTGACATGAACAGACTTGACTTGACTTGACTTGAACAGACTTGACATGAACAGACTTGGCTTGACTTCACATGAACAGACTTGACTTGACTTGACTTGACATGAACAGATTTGACTTGACTTGACCTCACATGAACAGACTTGACTTGACTTGACTTGACATGAACAGACTTGACTTGACTTGACTTGACTTGACTTGAACAGACTTGACTTGAACAGACCTGACTTGGCATGGACAAACTAGAGTCACCGACAGCAGGTTATAACATCAATACACGACAAGGATCAATGGCAACATGATGGCTGCTTATAACAAACAATCAGGGTCACATGACAAGAACCAACCAATGAGGAAACAAGACACATGACTAGGACAACCAATGAGAACCTGACACATACACAAGGCAGAGATACATGAGGGCAAGGGAAACATGACACTAACAGCATGAATCAAACTACAAAATAAAAGACATGAAAACAAGAACATGAAACCAAACCCAAAACTGGCGTGACATCTGGTGACAATGCATTAAAAATAGGAGATGAACAATTAGCACCAAAAGTGTAAATAAGTCTAGGAACAGTCACAGTGTTTGTTAGTACATCTTTGTGTGTGTCTTCTGAAATGCACCTCTGTAATTATGCCTTTTTTCTGTATGCCAAACAAACAAAAGCAAATGTTTCCTTAGTGGTAACTCACCAGAGAACATGAGCTACTTAATAAAACTGAATGCAAACAAAAAAATAAACAGTATAGCCACATGGAAAAAAAAACAAAATGGGGAGAGAGAGAGAGAGATAGGGACGATGAGAGGAGCGACAGGCATTTCCTGTTCGTCCCTGAGAGAATGTTCCTAATGTCTGAACTCTTTATACAATTATGTGATCATAGCTTAAACAATGCAGCTATTCTCCCAAATATATTTAGTAGTGTTTGTTCAATATTTGAACTAATTGAAAATAAAGTACAGCTTGTGTTATCAGGTGTCTGGTGAGGACATGCTTTTACTTCTCTAAGTGATTAGACTTTTGATCTGGTGAACAATAAGACCACAGACTGAACTGAAGGAAGGTCTAAGCTATATCTAGAGACCAGAATATCACAGAGACTTTATGGTGGACTCTGATGTCCTGGGCCATCAGTAACGCTCTTGAAACTGCCCACAACAAGCATTTTGTTTTGCATGTGTAAACAAAAAATCTAGTTTTTGATTACAGTCCTATATATTTTAAGCTCTACTTTAGTGCGTTTAACCACATACAAACAAACACATGCACTAGAAATATTTAACCCTGGGTCATTCTAAACCCTGGGTAAACGTAGTTCTGGGTTATCTTACTTCACATCTCAGACTGCTGTTTACCCAGGGTTAACAGTTAATCCTGGTATTCATAAACTGGCGTTTCACACTGTACATTCATAAACCCAGGGTTAATGATCTTATTTGCATCTTTGTCAGTGTCATTGATTGGACAAACGCAGCATGCAACCTGTTTGTGGCTCTAGCACCGCGCATCCTCGTATTATATAGGCTATTGCTGACTGTAATATAAATGGAAAACAGAGACAGAAAATAAAAGAACAGAGAAAATAAAAAGAAAGATGGAAAAAATGATGAATATGCAAACAGAGAGATGTGGAAGGTTTCATTTGAATCCTTTAAAAGCTGTTTGAAACAATGTGCAGCTAGGCTGCATAGAGCAGAGAAAGACGATCTTGGCTTACTATAATTAAGACACAACAAAATGGTTACACCTTGCAGGATTATTCGCCAAATAGGTAGTTGACATTTTCATAACTCTGGTATATGATATATATACGGTATATTTGTATTTAAATATATATATATATATATATTTACACCGCAGGGTGAACTGCCTAAAAGCTAACATGTGATGTGAAAGTGTCAAAAATATATATACATATATAAATATATATATACAGTCAAACCAAAATTTATTCAGACAGCAGATACAATTTTTGATATTTTTTTACTAGTGGGTGCAGGACACTATAGTTCATTTATGTAAGTGAGGACAGCAAAAAAAAAAAAAAAAAAAGTGAACTGTGACATATTATACCCAAACATTCTTCATACAGTGGACTTCCAGTAAAAATGATAAAAATTTGGGACCAAAAATTATTCAGGCACTTTGACCTGACCATGTTTTGCTAAAGTGTTTTTTCTTTAACTGAATAAAATTAAGCATCGCTTGGTAATTGGTTGATTTAAATTGGTATTATCTAATTTTGAACAGCTGAATATTTTTTGATTGATTGTAATCCTTTAATCCTTAACATACCTTTCTATCAAAGTTATCTGACATTATCAAGATGAATTTGTTCTGACACAATTTAACTCTGAGTTCTTGTCATATTTTATTACCATTATTTTCTAAACTATAGAGAATAAACTGTGATCATGTGAGAAATGTTGAAGGTGTCTGAATAAATTTTGGTTTGACTATATGCATATATATATATATATATATATATATATATATACACACACACACACACACACACACACACACACACTGCAAGTGCTGTTTGCACACATATCCTCTTTAAGCTAGACTCTTTGATGTACCGAGTCATGTCTGTAGCATAAATGGTGAGTTATATACCCAAGTTTTATTCGTTTAAAGGGGTTTGGGGTTTGTTCAAATCACTAAACCTCAGTAAGAGCGATCGTAATCATCTATATATTACATGCAGCTTCATCCCATTTCAGAGTTGTTTTAGAGCTTTTTTATTCCCGCCGTACAGGCGTCACATCACAGACGCACAAAATTAGCTTGCCGTGCACACTGTGCCAATGGCCTTTCAAGTCTGCCTGTGAAGCACTAAAGAGAGAGAAAGACAGAGAGCAAGCGAGCAGTGGTCGCAATTAGCACATATCACACTAGCGTAATAGAGGGAGGTGTATAAATATCTTGCTCTAATCTCTCCAAATGCCTCTTATGATGTTTTCACATGCTGAGGCTAAAGGGTTCAAACATAGCTAGCAGCTCTGATGACAGACTGGCGTTCTGGGAATACTGTCGTTGGAGCCCAGCGCAAATTTGTTGTGTTGAACTGCTTAAATTATATTGGAGAGGTTTCCCAAATCTGGTTTACTTGAACACAGAGAAGGATTTGGACTAGGTTATGACAAATAAACTGACAGAAGTCCACATCTCAAAACTCACTATAGCAAAGATCCCAGGACTGTCCCAAACAGCATTTTTAATTTTTTTTTATTTTGTCATTTGCTAAATGTTATTAATTCATTCATTTTGTCATTTGCTATGTTATTACACAAAACAGTAAAAACTGGCTGACAAGTGGTGTAAATAGTGACTAGAATGATATTTGCAAATTTTGAAAATAACCACAAACATTGTTAGCAAATATATAGTTTCAAAACAATTTTGTTGCTTTGGTGAATCATCATTTTTGTTTTGTTTCATTACAATAGTACTCTATATAGGAAGATGTATTTGTTTTGTTAGTTATTTAGTTTTTTTTGTCTAGTTGCACATGTACAGGTTGTGACAAAACACATGCTGTTATAAAAACAATATCCACATAATGGAAAAAACAAAGTATTGTAGAAAATTCCCCAGAATTGCCCAGTAATTCTCAGAGGGTGAAAAAACCCCCAACACATTCTTTATTAAATGAAAAAAGTGGAAAGACATATTGTTCTTGCTTCTTGTGAAGCAAGATGCAGTTACAGATACTGCATGCTAAATATACTATAACATCAAATCGCAATTACAGGTTTTACATAAATAATAACCAGCAACAAAATATTGTTGTAATATTAAATCTGCAAATCCCCTAGAGAATAATGCACAAATGGATCATGCAATTGTTTTGAAATATTTATATATGTCATGTAAATTAAAATGTTTTCAATTTCTGTCCATATCAAATTGTATAATTGTACATTATCAACCACTGAAAAATACATAATAGTCGACCACGGCTAGTAAAAGTTATGACATGAAACCACCATTAACTAGTTAATGTACATATCACTACTCAGCACTTATAGAGACAAACTAATAACCCTGGTTTACATGACAAGGTCTATGCCTTTCACTGTCAGGATGCGACTTTATGAATTAATTTAAATATATATATATATATATAATATGAATATTAATATTGATGTTATTACTGTACTTACAGTGATACACTAATAAAATAAAAAATCAGTCAAAATGAATTTGCTTCCATTCTTTGAACTGTCAATGACTTTAAGTTTTTTTAATCAGTATTATTTCTCAAAGATTTTTTTCCCCTAGTTTTAGGCACTGAGCATCATGTAGATAAAGAAATTATATTCTATTTCTATTATATTCTATTTCTCATATCTGCAACATATGATCTGAGAGGGCAGCTGTATTTAGCAAACTCACATTTTCCATCTCCGTAATTAATACGGTAAAGGTTTCCATTATTCAAAATGAACTGAAATAACTTAGCTGACCCTGTTGAAATAAGACTAAGAATTAAATGGAATTTAAAATATGAGATATTACCATGAAAAATATAAAATTACAAAAAGGGGGGCTCCTCCTCATTATCTTTGCACCAATTCATTCTCGTTCTCAATTCATTGCACCACAGATGAACACAAGCTGTTTTATCAGAGCAATTTACCAATACACACTAATGATGATCATTTTCTAATTCACTGAGATGCAAATAAACACATTTGGGTTGCGTGATTACTAAAGAATCTGTTGGACTACAGAAAATAATTTAATTACTCGTAGCTGCTGAACCAAATACATAAGACATAATGATGTGTGAAAATGCTGCCAGTTTCCATCGCATGATACCAATTTTGCTTTATTTAACTGCAGCTGCATTTTAACCTTAGTCAAGATCAAGCAGGTCTGGGGAAAGTTCAAGACAGAGCTCAAGAAGACTATATAATGCGAGTCATCCAGTAAATCAAATGTTCTTCAGTCACACTGAGTGAATGGATTGCGGTAATCGCCCCAGTACAGCGTGAATACAGGCATCTCAGGGAGCTTGAGTGGGCTGTTGACACCGTCAGACGGCTGCCGTCCGATAAGGGCCACTTTGCTTTGATTTGTGTCCACTGAGCAAATATAGCCAGGGAAATGACAGTCAGTGTGCACTCAGTGCTATCTTCATGAGGGTCATTAGGACGTAAAAATAAATAATGCTTTTGACGGTAAAGGACCAAACAGACATTTGGATGACTTGCGTGGAGGATGTGCTTTCACAATAAATGAGCGCTCAAGCAGGCTCAGATTCAAAAATATATATATATATATATATATAATGAAGTTAGTTGTGTTTAAAAAGTCGGTTTTAGGGGTCTTTTCTGTGTATATCTGTGTGCAGGTTGGGGCCGGTGGGGGTCAAAGTCATGAATGTTTACAGAGCACATTCCTAAAGCTGCTGCACTGACCATAAATCACAGAGGGGAAACAACTTCCTCACTGTGCAGATATGTAGTGTACGGCTGCATCTAAAAATCTCTGGACTGTGTTTTCGGACATCATTTACATTTTGCTACACACCATAAAGCAATCTGGACTTGCTACAGAAGCCAAACTTGGAGAAAGTGAGAAGCTTTATGACATGTACATGTTGAATTTAATAACATGCTGCTATAAATAATACCTAATATTTAATTCTTCATTAACCCTGACATTAGCTGATCACTAAAATGTTTGGTAACACTTCAATGAATAGCGTCCATGCTAAAAACATTATGGTAACACTTTATTTTAAGGTGTTCTTGTTACACATGTTACATGTATTTACAATAAATTATTCATAATAACATGCAAGTAACCCTAAGCCAAACCCTAACCCTAACCCTAACTATATAGCAGGTACATGTAGTTAATTAATATTACTTGATACTTAAATGTATAATTACACTGTAACAATGACACCTTAAAATAAAGTGCAGCTGTAATTACTATAGTAAAAACAATAACATGCAATTACAAGCAGTAACAACTCCACCTACAGTAATGTAAAGGATGACCTCAAAAAGTACTGTAGCAGTGTAATGGCACTTTTATAAATACAGTGCTTTTGAATGATGACCATATTAATGCACCATGGTATATGTACCTCGATTAATTTAATTTTACTACTTTTTACATTTTGCTGTTTTCAGTAATAGTGTCGTTTATCATTGTATCATCATTTGTTACAACTGAAACATAATTTGTCAGGTGTGTATTTATGTATAGAGCCAACCCTGATAAAAATGATTACCATGGTATATTGATGGTATCAGATGGCAGTATCATGGTAGATACTGATATACTGTACAAGTTTACCATACTTTAAAGAATTCCATATGACATGTCTAAAACATAGCATTACCATGGTAAGTGATCAGCAAAACATAGTATTACAATGGTGCAGTGACTGTATCAGATACCATGGTACACTAGCATAATACCATTGAACTACATTGGTACACAATATTACCATGGCAATTTTTGGCACTGCTATTTAATATGAATAATTGCAAATGGGAAATAAAGGCTGATTTATCATGAATGAAGCGTTATGCACATGAATCATTGTAATAAGGGAATAAAAGTATAGACCTACAGTGTTTGGTGAGTCGGTGTTGCCAGCTGAAGCACGCTTTGAGCGCTTTCTCCTGTAACATACATGATGAGGAACTGGACGAGTAAAACTCCAGCATGTGTCCTGATAACACATCCATACAGTCAAACATCATGCACTTTATTTCGCTGAAGAATAAAAGAATAAAATATCAGTCGGGTTGTCCTTCATTTGTTCACAGAAACTCCATCAACTCTTGGCACGCGCGGATCTCTCTCCGTTTCCACACAGTCTCCAGACATCAAGCGATCCATCCCGATCCTCACTGGCGATTTTCAGAGTAAAAACGATCGCTAAACGGATATAAATGCGGTTCCGCTCGGTGTTGTGTCCCGTTCCGGTTAGCGACAGCGCTTCTCTATAATGAGGGATGATTTTATAAATATATCGCGTTTAAACGCGCAATGACGGATTTGGTCTCCTGCCTGCGTGCAGCTCATTTCCTACTAGTTCATTCCTACACAATGAAAGATTGAGTTGCCTAATATATGCGAGTGAACTTTCTGTGAACCCTTCCGAGGCTGCTAACCTTCAAATGACCCACACCAGTGTGACATCACCAGCATTCACACACACACACACACACACACACACACACAGAAGAGGCTGAGAGCAGAAACACAGCTCAACACAGCTTTTCCCTCGAAAGAATATTCCCTACACATTAATATTTTCCTGAGTTACAACTTCACTGCAGTTGGGCTAAGAGAGCATATAAAATGAGTTTAAAAAGTAGTAGCTTGCACTTTAGCTTACATAAAAAGACTTATTACAGAAATAATATTATTTAAAAGAACATACAAAAAGGCAAGCCTACTTAGTATGGAAATACAGTATTTAAAAGAGTAAGTGCAGTCTGAATGTATTGCATCCAGACACTTAATTGCATGGTAATTACAATTACATGAAATTGTATTATAGTTTAAATGTATATTTTTTATTTAATATACATGTTTAAATACGTTATATTTATTTGTTACCACCCTACATCCTAGTCCATCCCTACATCTTATTCTATTCAATTCCTATTCTGTTCTATCTATAACACACCTGTACATACAATGTATTTTATTTTTCAGTTTACTTGTCTATTTTTATATATATATGTGTGTGTGTGTGTGTGTGTGTTTATTTTCATCTTGTTTTTTTTATCTGTGTGTTGTTGTCTCTGTGTACTGGAAGATTGTGATACTAAAACAAATTCCTTGTATGTGCAAACATACTTGGCAGTAAAGCTCTTTCTGACTTCTGATAAAATATTATTTATATATTAATATGTATTATTGCATTATTGTATTTATAGTAAACTAAAATATATGTTAATGTCATTTCTTTGAGAGTACACAAGTGGCCTTTTATTTAATTAATATTATATTATCTCCAAGTAAAGTTAAATATGTAGAAGATTTAAAGTAGACTATAAGTGCACATAGTGTGGAGAACAGTACAGCGAAAAAGAAGAGAACAGACCAATAGAAAGAGAAAGATGAAAGAGCAAAGAAAAGAAAAAGTAAATTAAAAGGAAGAGGAGAGTGGAGCAAAGAAGAGTATAATGGAACAAAAGAAGAGTAGAACAGATGTAAAGAAGGAAAGAAAAAGTACACTAGCCCACAAAGGCAAAATGCAGTAAACAGTGTGTCAACATTTTTTTATACATCAAAATTACATTGATTTGATATTTGTTTTGACAAGGCATTTTCTTGGACTCCAGGCAAAGTTGAGCTGAACTTTTGTCACAGGACAGATCAATCTAAAGAAATCCTGATTATGGTCACTCAATATAAAAATGAGCCTTGCATTTGCTTGATGCACAACAAATTTTAAGGAGCACACAAATTGTTTATTATTATTATTATTATTTGGCACTAGTTTTTAACTATAAGATGTAATAAAAAATTGTCATGTAAAATCTTCTATATATAGTCACTTTTAGCTTTCTCACTGAGGTTAGTAAGGCTCTGTTCTCTGTACAGCTGCTTTTCTATATTGTGAAAAAAAATAGAGTAAGTTGCATCGCTTTGTTCTCTGTACAGCTGCTTTTATTTATTATGAATAAAATTAGAGTAAGTTGCATGGCAATTGCTGCACATTTCTGCAAAATGATATTATGCTGCTTCTTGCACTTCCGGGATACTTTCAAAGTGAATTGTCCAGTGAGTGACACTAAAAACGCATTCAGATTTATCCGAAACGGATAAATGTGATTCTAGCAAAGATTTATTAAGCTGTTTCGCATAATGCAACATAAAGCTTGTGAGTGGTGCTTTCCCTATACAATCCCTATCAAATCTAAAACCTTATCCTGTTAGAGAGACATTAAGCTGTGAAGCCAAGTAAACTGTGAAGAGTAAAATTGGAGTGCAGTAGTTACCTTAACAGTTTCAGCCAGTTCTGACATTTAAAAATGACTTTTGTTGGTGCAGACACAATATATTCAGTCATATGGAGCATTATAGCTTGAATAAAACCACTTCATTTAGGGTTCGCACATTTGCAGTTCAGTTCTCTTGGTTCTTTTTGCCCAGACCAAAAAAGAAAATAATCACTTTATTTTAAGGTGTCCTTGTTACACATGTTGCATATACTTACTATTATAATAGCAATTAATTACACAAGTAATTATTATAACCCTAATGCTAAGCAAAACCTAACCATAAAGTATGTAGTTAATTAATATCACGCAGTATTAAATGTATAATTACACTATAACAAGCACACCTTAAAATAAAGTCTAACCATAATTACTTGAGTTAATGAGTACTTTAGTTTACTTTGCTTTCACCTTGCCCTTTTTAACCTAAAGATACAAGATAAGGTCACAACCTGATTGGACAGCTTACTGAACATACAAAACAATGCTGTGTGCTGGGCTAAATGCGCTTGTTGCAAGTTTGTGTACAAATGGTGGTATTTTTACCAGCTGAGAACTCACAAAGAGTTTATAAGCTGTAATGTGCAACATCGCTCATGATGTGAAGAACCAGGTATGCTTCATCCTCACATCCTACCCAGCAGGCACACAACAGGCACACAACGTCATAAGGCGTTGATATTTGGTTAAATTTTGGTTGCGACGTCGGCTGACTAAAATTCAATGTAAATTCAACGTCTGATGTCAATGTTAAATTGATGTCCAATACCGACGTCAGCTGATGTTGAGATTTTGTTGTTTTTAGGTTGTGTAACTAAAATCCAACGTTAAGTCAACGTCAGATTGACGTCAAATATTGACATCAACCCGATTTTCATTTTCAACCAAAATGCAACGTCTGTCCGACGTCATGTCCAATGTCAACCTGACGTTACATAGACGTCTGGTGCCTGCTGGGTACTTTTATGTTTGTTTAGATGTCTTCAGTCTTTGTTGCATTTAAATTTTAGTTGAAATCCACCAGAGTTTACAAGTGAGCTGAGATCCTATGAAAAGTTAAGTCTTGGTCCTCTTGTTTGGTGCAGACAACACACTTTTTCAAATACAATATACAATACAATGTTTATTTATATAGCACAGTTTAAAATAACCAAAGTTGACTAAAGCGCTGCACAAAGAAAACAGATAAACAAGATTATAAACAATAAAACACAAACTGTAAAATGGGTGAGGTTCATCAAATCAGAAAATCAAATGAACCGCACTAACAGTGCAAATGCACCAGATTTTGTTTTAATCGAACCAAACCTGCCAAGTGTCAACACACCCTTAGATATTACCACATGAAGCACTGTTTTTAGTTTAGTTCCCCCACAAAAAATATTACTTAGTGCTCATATTTATTCCAAAAATATATTGTGGATAAATTTGTTTTACACATTAGGCACATTAAGTAAAAAAGTGCAAATTTGTGTTTTCAGCCAGGTACTGATGTGTGTGTGTGTGTGTGTGTGTGTGTTTGAGAGGTGAGGAGCACAGAGGGAGTTACACAGCCTCCATGACTATCCAAACATCTTCATACTCCATGGTTCCTCCATCAAACATATGTCCTATACCAGTGATACTCAAATCTGGCTCGCGAGATCCACTTTCCTGCAGAATTTAGCTCTAACCCTGATCAAACTCACCTATCTGTGATTTTCTAATGATCCTGAAGACACTGATTAGCATGCTCAGGTGTGTTTGATTAGGGTTAGAGCTAAACTCTGCAGGAAAGTGGATCTCGCGAGCCAGATTTGAGTATCACTGTCCTATACTATAATCACTGACTATAAACTATAAATCACTGACTGTACAGTAGTTGCTTTAGAAAACAGCCAAACATGGTGGTGCATGGGTTTAGACATCCAGGTGGACAGGTGGGAAAACAGCATGGGTGGACAACCAAATACACTTGAACCTGATTTTCATGTGACACAAGACTACTTGAAGTTACCCCTCTAATAACCATATGACAAAAAAAAGGACATTTATTGCCTATATATTTCTATTACTGATATTGCCATATATGTTATCTCTAAGGCAAGGTTTATGTTAGATTTCTGCCCTCTATGTTGTGTGCTGCATTTCTACAGATTTACATGTGATAAATGTGTGGCGCTGTAGAGCTAAGGAGAGCAGAGGCACCTGTCCAAACAGCACACTTCATATGCACTTGTGGCTCTGTGCACTTACAATAGCCGCTGTATGTTCTTGTCTGTTAAGTCCATGAGACCGTAGTGTGTCCCATTCAGCATTTTAGATTTCAGAAGGTCGCGAGTGTCCTCGATGCACACTGAGCTGAAAGCAGACAGTCAAAGCAGCATTACATCATGAAAGCGTGGACTCGAGGGTTTAAGGTGCGATTTGGGACAGGGCCTCAGTGTGATTATTGCATAGCCTTCCTGCCTGCTGAAGCCATACGCTAAATTTGAATATATCCAACTCAGTTTAGTACTAAAATAGTTTAGAAACTCAATATATTTGTTGAAAATTGCTGCACACATTTACAAGTTACTTTAGAATTATGATAAATGTAGGATTTAGGATCTATAGAGTTATGTTTTTTTTTTTTCGAGTGGATATTATGGTGGAGCAATAACCCCATCTGTAGCCACGGCTACCATCACTACCTATAAGCAGGCTTATTATAGTTAACTGAAACTAAAACCATAAAAAATATTTTTTTTTATACATGAAATAGAATAAATGTTAACTGAAATAATAAAATAAAATATTACAAAAACTCTTAAACTTATTTTATTCAAACAGTTCCCAAGGAAACATTTGTCATTGTCATTTAGTTGAAATTGATGTACTAAAATAACTAAAACAAAAATAAATATAAACATGAAATTATTATATATTTTATAATATACAGACATATATAAGCTAATAAAAATGACAAAAACACACAAACCAATTACTAAAACTTTACTAAAAACATTTAAATAAAAACAGAAAATAAGTCAAACTATTATTAAAAACTATAACAGCATCTCTTTGATGAAATAACACTGTCTCCCTAAGTAACCAAATGAATAATCTGCACATGATTCTTGGCATCATTGCTCACGGTTTTTGACACCCAGCAGAAATACCAGTGAGGTAAGAAAAATAATCTTAATTCAAAGGCACAGTTTGACATGGTTAACCACCAGATCCTCCTGTCAAACCTATTGGCAAAGGGCATCTCAGGAACCGAACTCCAGTGGTTTGAGTCTTACCTCTCAGATAGGTCCTTCAATGTATCTTGGAGAGGTGCGGTGTCCAAGTCGCAACATCTAACTACTGGGGTGCCTCAGGGCTCAGTTCTTGGACCACTTCTCTTCTCTGTCTACATGGCATCACTAGATTCTGTCATTCTTGCTCTGGCTTGCTCAGTTGGGGACACTTAATTTCTAGCGATTAT
Organism: Tor tambroides; assembly: GCA_021397915.2. Classification (NCBI taxonomy): domain Eukaryota; kingdom Metazoa; phylum Chordata; class Actinopteri; order Cypriniformes; family Cyprinidae; genus Tor; species Tor tambroides. The sequence continues at coordinate 22,202 of JAFVLL020034370.1, forward strand.
CATCAATTTGATTTCACAGATACTATTTAAACTAAACTGAGCTAGACAATGACATCTCTGAATTCAATAATGAAATGCTTTTAACTGAAAATTGAGTGTTTAATCTTATTATTATACATTACTGACACTTTATCCTCCAATTTGATACTTTTAAGTGCTTTGACACAATCTGTATTATTAAAAGCGCTATATAAATAAAGGTGACTTGACTTGACTTCAGAAACATGGCTTTTCATATCACTGCTATGTTGATGACACTCAACTCTACCTTTCATTCCATCCTGATGATCCGACGATAGCTGCTCGCATCTCAGCTTGTCTAACAGACATTCCTTGCTGGATGAAGGACCATCACCTTCAACTCAACCTTGCCAAGACAGAACTGTTTGTGGTTCCATCAAACCCATCGTTTTATCACAATTTCACCATCCAGTTAGGCACATCAACCATATCTCCTTCAAAAACAGCCAGAAACCTTGAAGTTATGATTGATGATCAGCTGACATTCTCAGACCACATTGCTAAAACTGCCCGGTCCTGTAGATTTGCTTTATTTAACATCAAGAAGATCAGGCTCTTTTTTTCAGAACATGCTTCACAAATCCTTGTTCAAGCTCTTGTTCTGTCCAGGCTGGACTATGCTCTCTTGGCAGGTCTTCCAGCCAGTTCTATCAAACCTCTACAATCAATCCAGAACGCGGCAGCAAGATTAATTTTAATGAGCCAAAAAGAATGCACGTCACACCTCTGTTTATCAATTTGCACTGGCTACCAATAGCTGCTCGCATAAAATTCAAAGCATTAATGTTTGCCTACAAAACCACCACTGGCTCTGCACCCCTTTACCTAAATTCATTACTTCAGACTTATGTACCCTCTAGAAGCTTGCGTTCTGCAAGTGAACATCGCTTTATTGTGCCATCCCAAAGAGGCACAAAATCACTTTCACGGACTTTTAAATTAAATGTTCCCTCCTGGTGGAATGACCTGCCAGCTGAGTCCTTAGCCATCTTCAAGGATTAGCTAAAAACACATCTCTTCCATCTTTATTTGACCCTCTAACTCTAGCACTCTCTTTTCTAATTCTATTCTTAACAAAAGCAAAAAAAGCAAAAAAGGCCTCTAACACTAGCTTGCTCTGTTCTTTTTCTATTCTATCTGTTTTTCTTTTTTATTTATTATCTAATTTACAAAAACAAAAAAAAACAAAAAATCTTGCTATGTGTACTGCGTTAAGCTAATTGAGACTTGTTACAGCACTTGCATATCGTTGCTCTTTTGTTGATTTTGATTGATTCCATTGTCCTCATTTGTAAGTCGCTTTGGATAAAAGCATCTGCTAAATGACTAAATGTAAATGTAAAGGCAAAACAATATTATTTTTCTTAGCCTGCTGGCAGATATTTTTCTTGTTTTAAGCAAAAACTACCAAAAAAAGGTCATTTTGTTTCTCAAGTAAATGTATCTTTTTTTTTCTCAGGTCAGTCAGAGAACTTACAGTAATGTACAGTACATACAGCTGTACAGCTGCAGGCTATGTGTGTGTTATTTTATATAAGTTAACATTCTAAATGGAACTTTTCGGAACTTATATGAAACTGATTGTTGTACCTTTTATTATTTATGTGAATGTGAATAAAGTACTGTATACTTTGACTTAGGTAAGTACTGTGTCCATACAATGATGTGTCCAATGGTAATACCATAATACTTTCATATACCATGGCACCAATTTACTATTCAAAGACCCAAATATTTACATACAGTAGGACTCAAATAACTTCAAAAAATACCATGCCTCTACCATGCTACATGTTAAAAGCCAAAGTATTGCCCTGGTATTGTTTCTGTTAGTGTAGTTGGTAATTTCTGAAGGTGTGTTGGTAGTCATAGATCCTCTTGAGCTTTATGAATAATAGAACGAGTCAGTACACTGCCCACAAACCAATACCCCACCTGCACCTGTCCGCGGGTCCCCGACCCCCTGCGTCCCGCTCGCGGTAACACTAACCCTCCACACAGGTAATCAATCCGCCTCGACATGCACCTGTAATTAGAAGGTGATAATGAATGTGTCCATCAAGATAAGGCATTTTTTGGCATTGTTGCCCAGCACCAGCGTGTTTGCTCTGCCAAGAGTTTCTGGAGCGGAACAGATGTGTTGCTGGATTGTGTTTCTATATTCCACAGCCTGTTTGAATAGTTAGAATTAGTTGGAATTTGCATAAACTCTAATGAGATTAGAGAGCGGAGGAGAAGATTCTAAATTTCAATTTTGAGAATCAATTTAAATTTCATCTGTTCCTCGCACAAAGCTGCCTTATGGTTTCAGAACTCTTGAAATATGGCACAGAAGTCATCTGGAGTACTTTAATGATACTTTTATGAGACTCTTCTGAAGCTTGTCAGCTCCTGGAACAATATGCTTTTATTGTATAACAGCATGAACATTCCATGAATAGGTGCACTGAACAAAATTATAAAAGCAACACTTTTATTTTTGCCCCCATCTTTCATGAGCTGAACTCAAAGATCTAAGACTTTTTCTGTGTACACAAAAGGCCTATTTCTCTCAAATATTGTTCACAAATCTGTCTAAATCTGTGTTAGTGAGCACTTCTCCTTTGCTGAGAAAATCCATCCACCTCACAGGTGTGGCATATCAAGATGCTGATTAGACAGCATGATTATTGCACAGGTGTGCCTTAGGCTGGCCACAATAAAAGGCCACTCTAAAATGTGCAGTTTTAATGTATTGGGGGGTCCGGGGGGCTCCGAAAACCAGTCAGTATCTGATGTGACCACCATTTGCCTCACGCAGTGCAACACATCTCCTTCGCACAGAGTTGATCAGGCTGTTGATTGTGGCCTGTGGAATGTTGGTTCACTCCTCTTCAATGGCTGTGCGAAGTTGCCGGATATTGGTAGGAACTGGAACACGCTGTCGTATACGCTGATCCAGAGCATCCCAAACATGCTCAATGGGTGACATGTCGGGTGAGTATGCTGGCCATGCAAGAACTGGAATATTTTCAGCTTCCAGGAATTGTGTACAGATCCTTGCAACATGGGGCCGTGCATTATCATGCTGCAACATGAGGTAATTGTCGTGGATGAATGGCACAACAATAGGCCTCAGGATCTCATCACGGTATCTCTGTGCATTCAAAATGCCATTGATAAAATGCATCTGTGTTCATTGTCCATAACATATGCCTGCCCATACCATAACCCCACCGCCACCATGGGCCACTCGATCCACAACGTTGACATCAGCAAACCGCTACCCACACGACGCCATACTTGCTGTCTGTTATCTGCCCTGTACAGTGAAAACCGGGATTCATCCACCTCTCCAAAGTGCCAGACTCCCTCGAATGTGAGCATTTGCCCACTCAAGTCGGTTACGACGACGAACTGCAGTCAGGTCGAGACCCCGATGAGGATGACGAGCCTGCAGTTGAGCTTCCCTGAGACCGTTTCTGACAGTTTGTGCAGAAATTCTTTGGTTAAGCAAACCGATTGTTGCAGCAGCTGTCCGGGTGGCTGATCTCAAACGATCTTGGAGGTGAAGATGCTGGATGTGGAGGTCCTGGACTGGTGTGGTTACACATGGTCTGCGGTTGTGAGACCGGTTGGATGTACTGCCAAATTCTCTGAAATCCTTTGGAGACGGCTTATGGTAGAGAAATGAACATTCAATTCACGGGCAACAGCTCTGGTGGACATTCCTGCAGTCAGCATGCTAATTGCACGCTCCCTCAAAACTTGCGACATCTGTGGCATTGTGCTGTGTGATAAAACTGCACATTTTAGAGTGTTAGAGTGGCCTTTTATTATGGCCAGCCTAAGGAACACCTGTGCAATAATCATGCTGTCTAATCAGCATCTTGATATGCCACACCTGTGAGGTGGATGGATTATCTCGGCAAAGGAGAAGTGCTCACTAACACAGATTTAGACAAATTTGTGAACAATATTTGAGAGAAATAGGCCTTTTGTGTACATAGAAAAAGTCTTAGATCTTTGAGTTCAGCTCATGAAAAATGGGAGCAAAAACAAAAGTGTTGTGTTTATAATTTTGTTCAGTGTAATTCCCCAAATCAGCTAATTAAAGTCACTAGAAACTTTTAGGCAAGTGTGCTGGAGCTGGTTGAAGCTAAAATCTGCAGGTGGTTGGCCCTCCAGGAGCATTGGACACCCAATCACACATTACAGGGCTCCTCTTACAGCAACTATTTACTGCCTATATACATTTTTCTGTGTTTTTTAAAAAAAAATAAATTCTAAATTATGTACTTGTGTTAGGGTCAGTGATCCTACAGGGGTCTTCTTGTGTCTGTAAATAGACTTTGATGGTAATTGAACTGATAATGTGTGACCACAGCTGGTGAGATTTCTCTCATCAGAGAAATGCTCTTGTAGCTTTGTACAGATTGCCTCCTCTAGATAGATAGATCTCTTCTACAGAAATACAAGCATAAAACATGCTTTTGTCTCTTTCATTATGTGAAAAGAGTTCAGCCATATATTTGGTTATAGTTGTATTTGAAGGAAAAGTATATACAGTCCATATAAAGATCATGATAGAATAGAATAGAATAGAATAGAATAGAATATACTGTATATGGTGATTAAATGACACAAATATGATCATAAGCTAAGATGTGGCTATATTGTTATTGTTTGTTGTTCATTCATATAGCGGGTGATGAATACGCGTTCCTTCAGATGCATCGCATGTGTATATCTCGGTGTGTTTAGAGATGAAGTGTGTTGTTTGCTGTTGCAGCACATATTGATAGGGAATTATTTAATGAGTAATGTAAAGAAAAATATGAGGCTAAGAACATAATCAGCAATGCCATAACAAAATGATGTTTTTCACGAGACTGGCTTGAAGTCCAAGTCAAATCTCAAGTCTGTTGTTGACAAGTCCAGGTCGAGTCACAAGTCATTTTTTTTGACAACTTACATGCGACTCAAGTCCAAGTCGCAGACTCAAGTTTCCAGCTCTGATTTACACCTTCATTTACATTTCTGTGTGTTTTAAAAAAACATAAAGATCAATATAGTGTGTTTGGAGATTCTTAAATTTAAATGATAACTAAAATTCTAAAATATTTTCATAGAGGATAAGCTTTTCAAGAACTGAAGTAAAAACATCTACATCTAATCGTGATGAATTTGATTCAAAGAACATACAGATGGGAGCATATTTCTACATTATACTTATTTATGGGAGCTAATTTCTACATTATTTCTCTTTGTGTATGCTTTGTGTCTGTCTAACAATTCTAAAACAATTCTGCATTCCAAATAACTAAAAAATGAAGTTATTGGCATTTCGACCCTGTGACACATTTTCCTTTCCTGTCTGACTCAGCAGAAGCTTTTTAAACTGTCACACTCACATGCAATGAACATTTGGTTTGAGTTTATCAAATGGGCTGCATCAGAATCTCTTCACAAGTCACAAAAGAATGTCAGCTCGGCCAAATGCTTCTTTCTTTTTCTTTCTTTCTTTCTTTCTTTCTTTCTTTCTTTCTTTCTTGTCATACACAGTGTTCATGATCAGATCATTCTTTTGAACAGGACATTTTTAATGACTTGCCATCACTCTACTGTAAGATGACTGGGTCCCACTTTATATTAGGTGGCCTTAAATACTATGTACTTTCATTTAAATTAATAATTTGATACAGTGCACTTATTGTGTACATACATGTTTTTACATTGTACTTATATTTTTAAAAATACCTATATGTAATTACATGTATAATTACATTGTTGACCCATCCCTTACACCTTAACCCACCCTTAAACCTGCCCATACCACCAAACCTGTCCCTAACCTTACCCATATCCCACCACAATAGCAGCAGAAGTGTTTTGCAATACAATATGAACTTAATAAGTACATTGTACTTATTTTTTGATGTAAGTACATAGTAGTTAAGGCCACCTAATAAAAAGTGGGACCGATGACTGTAAAACTCCCTAAACAATGCAAACCATTCAAATTTATCTGGAAACATAACATCATATATAAATGACAAAATCAAACTGTGACACATAAACATTTAATCAATTACATTGTTATAACAACAGAATTTAACCAAATCATTTAATAATAAAAAATAAACTACAGTAATTGGTTAACTTTTTTCAATTATAATAGACTTCCTAACTGTACTGAGAACAGTCACGTTCACAACATCAAGAAATCAGCAGAGCAGAAGTTGCCAGGTGTTCAGTAGGAGCCCAATTACAGACTAGCAGGCAGTAAATGGTACTCATTTGCTGCAAGAAGCTTTAAGCACCTCGTGTGATGGCTCCTGCGCGAGATGTAGATGCTGTAATTACACTTCAGTATAAGTGTCTTAATAAGACGTGTGTGTTTGTGTACACTCAGCGGCCATTCACAGACGGCCAAATGCACAAGTAAGGTGCAATTTATCCTTGCTATATACAAACCGGATGGTCTACAGTAAATGTATTCACCCATTTGAAAATGTAATCTATGTATTACCCTATATTAAAAATGATATTGCCATTCAACAAAGGTGACATATTATCATCATCATACACATACATCCTCTGGATATATGAAGATATGCTGTAAGTTGATGTAACATAAAACACCCATAAAAATTTCCTGTACCTCTGTAAACATGTCTAAAACCCGTATCAAGACATATTTGTTTGATAAGGCCTGTGCTACTTTGTAAGGAAAATTGGATTGGATTAAATGCATTTGTGGTGCTTGTGTGTTATTTTTTTTTTTTTAAATCTCCTTCTCTAACATGTATTCTATTTATTATTATTATTTTTTTGTGTGTGTGTGTTTTATTGTATTCTATTCTATTATTATGAACTTGTACAGTACTTTGGGACACTTTGTGGCTTTTAAGGTGCTTTATAAATAAATTTAGAAAATTTGTATATGTATATCTATATGATGAATTTTCTAAAATGGTATATGTAGCGATCATCTTTTTAATTTATACACATACATTTATGAAAACAACATATATACAAAAATTCTGTATGCTCGTTGTAACGGAAGTGGCTGGACACAGAAGGTGAGTACAATTCAATTGTCTTTATTGCACAGAAGAGTCAACAGAGAAACAGGTAGGAGGATGAACGGGTGAGTATAACAGTCCTTAGAGATCTTCCTTGAGTATCGGAGCTGAGAAGTAACTGACTGACTTGTCTTACAGGAATCCAGGAGAACAGGAGACACGTTGAAGGAGCACACCCCTCAGAAAACAGGAGACAGGGAGAACTGGGAGACTAGGAGAACTATGGAAGAACACAAGAGGTAAGTCACACAGGTAAGTATCATAGAAGGCTGTCCTAAGACAGAGAGTCCACTTCGTGAGTACGAGACCGGACAAATGTGCTGACTGAGGTGTATGCCCTTATACTGGCTGATGATGAGGTGATTGGATGCGTGACAGGTGCAGGTGAGCAGAGCTCAGGTGATAGTGATCGTTGTGCTTGGGTGGCGGTGGCGCTAGAGCCCGACCGTTCTGTGACAGTACCTCCCCCTCCCGGAAGGCGCGTCCCGCGCCGTAACAATACCACCGGGGAGGTGGGGTGGGCGCCCTGGATGCTGGTGCAGGACAGGGACACTGGGGAGGCCTCCAGGGTGGAATAGGAGACTCGGGGAGCCATGGCAGATCAGGGGACTCAGGGAGCCATGGCGTATCAGGGGACTGGGGAGGCCATGGCGGATCTGGGGACTCGGGAGGCCATGGCGGATCCGGGGACTCGGGAGGCCATGGCGGGACAGGAGACTCAGGGAGCCATGAGGGAATCGGCCTTTCAGGAGGCCATAACTGATGAGTCATAGTGGCCCTGACCAAAGTCCCGAGCATGGCCACTATGGCTACCAGGACCACGGGTATATAGCCCCCCACAAAATCTTTTTGGTAAAATTAGGAATCTTCCTCCTCTGGAAGGAGTCTGGAGTGCGCTCAGGAAGCACAGGCTCTTGGGGGCGCTCGGGAAGCATGAACACTTGGAAGCGCTCGGAAACGAGGAAACTTGGGGGTGCTCGGGAAGCGCGGACTCTTGAGGGCGCTCGGGAAGCGCAGACTCTTGGGGGCGCTCGGGAAGCACAGACTCTTGGGGGTGCTCTGGAAGCACGGAACTGGACGGGACCAGCGGAGACATAGGAGACTAAGGAGGGCTGGACGGGACCAGCAGAGACATAGGAGACGAAGGAGGGTTCTGTCGTGGAGCTGGCACAGGAGGGCGCTTGTGAGGAGCGGGCTCTGGTTTCCAAGACATCCCCTCATATACCACAAATAATCCAAGAGGCACACTTGTGGCGGTCGTTTCAGGAAGGGATTCTGGTAGGTTTGTGTGGGCCGCGAACGGCGGTGGACTTGAAGGAGCCGAGGACGGCGGTGGGCTAGAGTAGATGGTGGCAGGCTAGACAGATGAACGGCTGATTGACTTGACAGCGGAGTAGTCGGCATGTTTGGACTGGATTCAGGAGCTGGCGCGGCCTCCATTTCGCCTACTTGAAAAGCTGATCCTGCAATCCATAGGGCAAATGTCAGATACTGCGCCAAAGACCAGCTGGGATCTCCTTGTGGCATCACCATTTGAATCTCCTCATCCAGCCCGACTCACTGCAGGTGGCTTGATGACAGGTGGCCATAAACTCTTCCACATAATCCTCCACACATCTGCCGTTCTGAAAAATAAACACAAAGTTCATCCTCCCTCCTGGGGCACACATTAATGGAAGCAATCTCGGATTGTTCAGTAGGAAGTATTTGCGGTGGCATTTCAAACGTGGGGGTACACTGAAGTAAGAACCCGTTGCACTCCTCCGCCAATCCAGAGAAGGGCGCTGGTCTGGCCATGGGACTAGTGATGACAGTGGGCGAAGAAGTGCTGGCGGTGTTTGCGGAAGTGAAAGGTGATGGCGGCACTGGTGGTGATGGTGCATGGAGCAGAACCCGCCGGAGAGAATCCACCAGCTCTTGAAATGGATCGTGGGTACTCCTTCTGTGCATACAGTATGGGTCCGGTCTTCTGTAACGGAAGTGGCTGGACACAGAAGGCGAGTACAATTCAATTGTCTTTATTGCACAGAAGAGTCAATAGAGAAACAGGCAGGAGGATGAACGGGTGAGTATAACAGTCCTTAGAGATCTTCCTTGAGTATCGGAGCTGAGAAGTAACTGACTGACTTGTCTTACAGGAATCCAGGAGAACAGGAGACACGTTGAAGGAGCACACCCCTCAGAAAACAGGAGACGGGGAGAACTGGGAGACTAGGACTATGGAAGAACACAAGAGGTAAGTCACACAGGTAAGTATCATAGAAGGCTGTCCTAAGACAGAGAGTCCACTTCGTGAGTACGAGACCGGACAAATGTGCTGACTGAGGTGTGTGCCCTTATACTGGCTGATGATGAGGTGATTAGATGTGTGACAGGTGCAGGTGATCAGAGATCAGGTGATAGTGATCGTTGTGCTTGGGTGGCGGTAGAGCCCGACTGTTTTGTGACATTCGTTTTATTTATTTTTATTTTTTTTATCATACACGACTTTTTAAATTTACATAGATAATATCAACATAAACTGACAAATATTCTATGTATGTACATGGCATATATTTTCAATATATAGGCCAATGATATTTTTTATATTTAGTTTTGAAATAACTTGAAAGGTTATGTGGACTACACTGTCACCAAGTGTCATTGCTTGCTATGTGATTAATGAGCAATAGCATAAGTAAATAATGACAGAAGTTTCATTATTCCTTCAACAGTATATTGCAGAGAGTAAACAAGGAACACCAGTTTATCCTCCTATCATAACATAATTTCATAATATAACCACTGTAGGAACTGTCCATTTTCTGAGGGCTCATAATTAGTTCATTAATGCTTACTCTCTCTTTTTTAAAGAAGAGCTCATAAAGAGAGTCTGTTCTCTCTCGGTCTCTCTCTAATGGACAAACGTAGCAGTCTAATTCAATCAGCCGCCCACAGGCAGTCAGTCATGCTGATAACCACACTGCTTTATGATCTTGATTTTATCAGAATTATAGAAAATGACAAGTGAACTTAACATGAACCAGAGAGTCCGGGTGGAATCCCAGTATTGGCATTTCTTAATCTACCCGGGTTGGTACAGGAAAATCAATAGTTTTCCGCACCAGCACGCACTCCTTCACTGCTGCTGTTCTCTCTCACGCTGCCCATCTCTCCGATCCCAGAATGAAAGAGACGATGCTAAAATATAAAGCTAAAATGAAAAGATGACTACTGTGCAGCTCCCTTAATGAAGAGAAAAGAAGACACACCTTAACTCTGTAATAAGTGAAGACAACACAACATGTGCGCAAACCTTTTTTTTTCTCAAATATAATTTTTTAATTGTGACCCTGGACCACAAAACCAGTCATAAGGGTCAATTTTTTGAAATTGAGATTTCTGCATCATCTGATAAATAGGCTTTCCATTGATGTATGGTTTGTTAGGATAGGACAATATTTGGCTGAGATACAACTATTTGAAAATCTGGAATCTGAGGTTCAAAAAAATCAAAATATTGAGAAAATCACCTTTAAAGTTGTTCAAATGAAGTTCTTAGCAATGCATATTACTAATCAGAAATTAAGTTTTGATATATTTACAGTAGGAAATTTACAAAATATCTTCACGGAACATGATCTTTACTTTATATCGTAATGATTTTGGCATAAAAGAAAAATCTGTAATTTTGACACAATTGTCTTTTATGTTGGATTTTGTTCTCTCCTCTTCTGTTCTTTGTTTCCCTTCTCCTCTCTCCTCACTTCCTTAAATGTTCAGCGACTCCAACTGTTTCATATTTTCATCTGACTTTCTCTAAATTTTCTTTCATTTTTCAAAGGCACCCCATCAGAGCTCCATATCACCTCCAAATGTCTCTCTTTCTCTCTCCCAACCCCCACATTTCTTTTATCCTCCCCCATCCCCCAACAGCAGTGCTTTTGTTTCTCACATCACAAAATATAAACAAAGAAATATTCACCCACTCAATACAACACAAACACTCAAGCACTGTAAAACATCAGCGCAAGTAAGTGCAGTGCTCTCCATTCCTTTCTAGACTCTTGTAGGTTGCAGCAGCAACCCGGCAAATCTGTTGTTAGTGCCGCCTGGACTGGTGCGGGTCAGACCTGTGTCTGTCTGTCTGTGTGTGTGTGTGTGTGTGCGTGTCAACATGGGTTTACTATGTTATTTGATGACAGGAGATGATCTATAGCATGTTAGTTAATGTTCAGAATCTGACAGACATAGAGTAAAGGAGACCTTCACTGAATTTCATTTCAAGTAAGATTAAAATTATTATATTTAATTTATTTTTTAATCATTTTATTTATTTGATCTGAATTAAACATCATCCGATTCTTAAAAAAAACAAAACAATTCTAAATATGTATGATTATGACCTGTTCTTACTGCTAAGGCAACAAAAACTGAAGCATGGCTAAGCCTTGTGTGTCACTATTAATACCATAAAGCTATCTCTTGGGGTCACTATATTAAATAGGAACACATTGCTTTCAAATGCTTGTCTAACCAATTCTCAACAATATAAAACTAGTAACAGGTAGATTAAGTGAGAATTTATTGCAAAAACTGACCAAAAACCCTTTAAATGCATTACAAACCATTTGTGGTGCATTCCATGTCTTCTAAAGCCAAACACAATCTGAAGAGATTTGTATCTGCTTCTTATATCCAGTACTTAATGCTGAGAAATGGTTAGGTTTAGGGGTAGAGGTATGGCAGAGACGGAGGTTACGTCTACATGAATCCAGATACATTTGAAAAGTGAGTTTTCGTTTTAAAACGCTCTCATCCACATTAGTGTTTTCCAAAAGATTCTCATTCACACTGAAATGTCAGAAAATGTTAAAACCTCAAAAATTCACTGAGATGAAACAGACAGAACAGACAGATAGCGGGTAAAATAAGTATTGAATAAGTCACCATTTTCCCCAGTAGATAGATTTCTAAAGGTGCTGTTGACTTGACATTTTCACCAGATGTCAGTAACAACCAAAGTAATCCATACATACAAATAAAACAAAACAAATAAGTTCAGAAATTAGGTTATGTGTAATAAAATGAAAAGACACAGGGAAAAAGTATTGAACTGCTGAAATGTATTTAATACTTTGTACAAAAGCCTTTGTTGGTAATGAGAGCTTCAAGACGCCTCCTGTAGGGGAAACTAGTGGCATGCATTGCTCAGGTGTGATTTTGGCCCATTAGTCTTCAAATCTTGAAGGTTCTGTGAGTGTCTTCTATGAACTCTGATCTTTAGCTCTTATTTTCTATTGGATTCAAGTCAGGTGACTGGCTGGCCATTCTAGCAGCTTTATTTTCTTTCTCTGAAACCAATTGAAAGTTTCCTTGCCTGTGTTTGGGATCATTGTCACCCTTGTTTCTTCTTCATCATCCTGGTACTGTAGGTGTTGGGACTGAAGCAGCTAATATTAATTTCCACTGACGAGGGGCAGGATTGCTTTCTAATTACTGATAGATTTCAGCTGGTGTCTTGGCTTTCCATGCCTTTTTGCACCTCCCTTTCTTCATGTGTTCAATACTTTTTCCCTGTCATTACATTTTATTACACAACTTAATTTCTGAACTTATTTGTTTTGTTTTCTTTGTATGTATGGATGAGTTGTTGCCGACATCTGGTGACAATTTCAAGTCAACAGCACCTTTAGAAATACAGTTACTTAGAAAAATGGTGATGTGTTCAATACTTATTTTACCCGCTGTATATATATATATATATATATATATACACCAGGACTTGGGCAAAACAGAGATGGGTTGGGTAACACATCTCTTATTTGTGTGTTTGTGTGTGTTTTGCTTCAAATATTCCCCTTGACCTCAGCATTGCTCTTCTTCACCATCATCATTCACAGAGTTTCAGACCGTGTTCCTCTGAAACTCAGCCATTTATCAGTGTGTACAGGCCCTCATGTTACAGCAGCTCTCTAAATAGCATTAAGATGTTTTTGTGAGGAGCTTCTCTTATCACCAACCTATTTTCCGTGCTGTCTTTTCAGAGACATACCGAATCCAAGAAAACAGACTTCAGAGACACTCTAACCAAATAAAAGCCTTTTATATCCCACAGAAACATGCACACAGCATACAAGTGCCCTTAGAGAGATGCTTGCGTCAGCGTTGTAGAAATTAAATGCATTATGTTTTCCCCATATTCCGCCTGCCTTATCTCTGCTCTGCTGCAAATATATTTTTAAATACCATTCATGGCCAAACAGTTGAATCCACAATCGAAAAATGTTTTTCACATGTACAATTAATCAACCTTGCAGTATGCACACTTGCAAACTAGCACTAACAGTGAGCAAAACATTGTCAAACAATAAAGACTATTGGCCTTGGGTGACATTTGCTATTTTTGCGTCACTATGTTATTAGCCTGCCATCAAACTAGAAGAGCAGAAGATGACTCTTTGCTGCCAGTTCTAGATATAATTCTTAAAAAAACAACAAAAAAACCTACATTGTATGTATGCATGTATGCATATATGTATGTACAGTATGTATGTATGAATAAACAAACAAACAAATAAATAAATAAATCTTAAATACATCCTGGAATTAAAACATTTTTCTGTGTACATTACAACACTAAATAATAATAAACTGAGTCCTGTTGAATAACTTTGTGGGACACTACACTTCACAAATTCAGTGCTAAGCACTATCGAATATCTTTAAGTGATACTGTCTTTTGCATTGCTTTTTTCTAAACTACACAGTGCAGAAATTATGCCAACCCTGCAAACATAGATGGTAAAGTTACAGCTTTAGGTGTGCTCACTAAAACCATGTCAGATTCATTATCCATCATATGAAATCAAAATGGACAAATCGTATTTTTACATTTACATTTATGCACTTGGTAGATGCTTTTATCCAAAGCAACTTACAATGCAAGGCACACATTTTGTCAGTCCTTGCTTTCTCTGGGAGCTGAACCCATAACCTTGCCATTGCAAGCATCATGCTCTACATTTTGAGTGTTTTGCAGCATTTATTCTAAATGATTTATCCATGCACATCATTTATTTGTTAATTTATTTTTAATATTTGTGCCCTCGTAATTGTAAAAAACATCTAACATTTGCATGAGCTCTCTGAAAGTGTGTCATGGAGCAAAGCTGTTCTCAGTTTACACTGCGGCCCAGGCCCTTTCCAGTAAGAACTACTGTGAAAACTGTCTCATCTTTAAGTAGTAATAAATTAGTGCTGTGACAGCCAGACAAACTGCTACAGCACAAGTATAAGAACAGCACTGCTGAAAGAGCCTAGCCTTCAATCAAAGTCCATTCACAGAATAGCTGGGCTTTGTATGGACGCATGTTGTGCCTATTAATGAACGGACAAAGACGGCAGTTTTCTTGATTTATTTGTGGCTACCATGGAGAGAGTGAGGTGGCGATGGGCAGGAATGCTATGCAGAGATGGGCTGGTGACTAATTATAAGCCAGTGCTGTCAGTGACATGAACATGAAAACAAGTTACTCAAACACAGATTTATTAAAGCCATGAATATAAAAATTGAATATAGAATCTACAATCAAGAAATGCTGCTCTGATAGCAAACCCATTGCTTCTTTAACAATTTCAACAAATAACAAATTTAAATTCAAATACAGTATTTTCTTATGGATTCTATTCAGCCAACCAACCAGAAAAACAGCTTTTTCAGACTTTGATGCTGGTTTAACAAAAGTTTGCCATGCGGTCAGAGCTGTCTGTGGAGTCTGTGGAGTGAGACTGAATCCCTCATTAGTGGGAGCAGATGTGATCCAGATGTTGTACAGAAAAGGCCAGGGAGAGTGTGAGATATCTCAAGGGTTTAGAACTTTCTGTCAAAATAAACCTGAAATCAAATATATGGATTTTTTTATCATCATAGATGATTTTTATTGTTTTTTTGTTTGTTTTTTTTGCAAACTGAGTGCAAAGTTGCAACTGTAAACAGCCTTACACTTAACAAAAAGGATTTAATTTAATTAATTTTTTAAGGTAAGTGGTTGCAATCAATTTATTTTAGCTACATTTAAATAAATAAATTTAGTTGACTAACTTTCAACTTTTTTTTTTTTTTTTTTTAAATGTAGCTAAAATAAATTTTTTTGCAACCACTCACCTTCAAAAAAATTTAGTATCATTTTTTTTTTCAG
>JAFVLL020034371.1:0-11423 GCA_021397915.2 Tor tambroides
GTGCGCTTGAGCTTGAGGTCACAAACTGACAGCCAGACATTCTCCTTCAGGATTTTCTGATAGAGTGCAGAATTCATGGTTCCATCAATTATGGCTGCAAAGCAGCCCCAGACCATCACACTACCACCACCATGTTTGGCTGTTGGTATGATGTGCTTTTTATGAATTTATGAATGAACACTTGCCTCAGTTAGGGTCAGTGTTCATGATTCAAACAATCAGTCTTAAATCCAAGACTTAAATCCAAGTCCAGACGTAAATCCAATTAAGATGCTGTGGCATGATCTTAAACAGTCCATTCATGCTTGAAAACCCTCCAATGTGGCTGAATTAAAACAATTCTGCAAAGAAGAGTGGGCCAAAATTCATCCACAGCGATGTGAATGACTCACAGCCAGTTATTGCAAACACTTGATTGTAGTTGTTGCTGCAAAGGGTGGCACAACCAGTTTTTAGATTTAGGGGGCAACTTTACTTTACTTTTTCACGTATGGCCAGACAGGTTTGGACAGCTTTTTTCCCTTAATAAATGAAAGCATTATTTCAAAACTGCGTTTTGTATTTACTCGGGTTATCTTTGTGTAATATTAAAATTTGTTTGATGATCTGAATCTTTTTGTTATTGCACAGAATGCAGGTTCAAACATGTGTGTGGAAACATTTCAAAAAATGTTTAGTTT
This sequence comes from Tor tambroides, assembly GCA_021397915.2. Taxonomy (NCBI): domain Eukaryota; kingdom Metazoa; phylum Chordata; class Actinopteri; order Cypriniformes; family Cyprinidae; genus Tor; species Tor tambroides. Next base: position 681 of record JAFVLL020034371.1, read on the forward strand.
TCAGTGTTTCAGCTGGAGTCTGTCCACATATCCACAGACTTTCAGTGTGGAATTGAAAATGGGAGAAATAATTTTCAGACATAAACAGTGCAGATTAATTCATGAGATAAGGCTGCATTCTAGCACAGTCTTCCTAGTTCATAGCAGTTCATATTAACTGCATAATGATTCTTTTTCATATATTTGTGGATCAAATTGGTTATTGAAAAGCATGCTAAGGGCAAAACATAACAGATACAGATAAGTTCCTTGCGGTTTGCAAAAAGAGCTTGTTGGTCGCATCTGCAGCAGCATATACACCACAAAACCATGTGCTCAACCTGTGCAAACAAACATATGTGGGAGCCATCAGATAAGTTGTTGTCCAGCCAAGGAAAAAAGGCTGAATAAGCTTTACAACCACTTAAAGAAAATTACCAACCATTGTCCTGCATCATAAATGCTACATTTAAAGTGAATATTGCAGTAAATTACATACATAAGATTTACACACAGCACAGATGGCGTTTAGTCTTAGCCTCAACAGCCTCTAAGTGCAGTAATCAATCATTCTAGAATGAAGAATCATGTTTCGATGCATAGGTTTACATTTCAGTTTTAACTTTTAAAACACTGTGTTGCAATTGATGCACTACGAGTGAAAGGGGGTTAGTAAGATATTTTTGAAGGAAATTAGTACTTTTATTTAGCAAGGATGCATTAAATTTATCAAAAGTGACAGTAAAGTCAATGCACCATTCTGACACAGTTAGCCTAAATATTATACATGCATTTTATTTAAATACTCTACCATTTGTTTTTTTTGTTTTTTTTAATGTTTTTCAAAGAAGTTTCTCACCAAGCGTTAGCATTTATTTGAACTAAAATACAGCAAAAACAGTAATTTTACAATATATTACTACAATATAAAATAACTGTTTTTCTATTTGAATGTAAGTAAATTTAAATTGATAATGAATTCTATTTAATCTGTACCTAGGTGATTTTTCAGCAGCCATGACTCCAGTCTTCAGTGTCACATGATCCTTCAGAAATAATTTGTAGCTCAAAAAACATTTATTATTATCCAATGTTGAGCTGTTTTTTTTTTAAACTGTGATGCATGATTGTGATTTATTTTATTTTTTATTTTTTTTCAGGATTCTTTGAATAGAAACTTAAATTGAACAGCATGTAGTTGAAATGGAAATATTTTTGGATATCTATCGTTTTATCAATTCAGTTCTTCCTTGCTGAATAAAATCTCACTGACCTTAAATGTTTTAACAGTAGTGTGTGTATATATATATATATAATATATTAATAAATATATTAATATTTTTAGCTTCTGTAAAAAACACCCTCACACCCCAAAACACCTTAAAATAACCAAATAATGAAAATGTTTGAAGAAATGAACTGTTATTAAATGTTGATGGTTATTTATATTTTAGTTTCTTTGTAAGTGATGACCCATTGAAGGGGTGTTTCTTCTCAGATGGTCGGCTCCATGGGTTTGCCCAATAGAAATAGGTTTTGCTGGAGCAAATATTTAGAGGGAACATTGTGTTAGGGTGACATTCCAGTTTAGGAACTACTGGGAGGGTTAAAAGATATTTGATTAGACCAGCCAGCAACAAGTGTTTAATATTTCACAGCTGTTGTTGTCATGATATTTGCAATATCTCAATACTGAGTGTTCCTTATAAAAAACGACCAGGCTTCCACTTTTCTAAATTTTTGTTATGGGTGTTTGAGATAAATGTTGAAAGATCTGTATTAAGAGAGTTCGTGTTGCATTGTTGTGTAGGGTTTTAACATTCGTCTTTGAGAAGTGCATCTATAACAAATAATTGTTTATTCTCGGGGACCACCCAATGTCCGCACATGTCCTGCCCTGTCAGTGATGTTCTGTTTGATGTTTCAATAGTTCACATTGAACCTCCCTCCGTCCCATGGATGCAATTACAGCGCAAGGCTGTTTACTCAATGCTGTAATCGCTTATCATGCATGTTTTGGTGTTCTTTGTTCTAAAAGATTATATTAACTTTTTGTTTTTCTCAGTTTGACCTTTGTTGTACTAGCTAACAACCCATTTCAGCCAGATTTTATTTTTTTTTTACAAGTGTGGTTTGAAAACACGCCTGTGACTGTTAAGACTTTATAGCGAACATATAAACCGGCGCACACAAAACAAGTAAATTCATCCGACAGAAATGTGCTGATTATGAGATGCATAAAAATAAAAGCAATTAATAAATGTACGCAGGAACTTTAATTATAAAAACCATGTGCTTGTAACGGTAAACATGTGGCAAGGATGTTAAATGCACATAGGATATTAAAGAAGATTGTTCCAGATGTTTTCATGTATTTCATTCTGTAAATATGCCACATAATTCAGAAAGCAGTTTTGCCCAATTTAGAAAGCACAGATGGCGTTTTAGTCTTAGCCTCAATAGCATCTAAATGCAGTAATGAATCATTCTAGAATGAAGAATCATGTTTCGATGGATAGGTTTACGTTTCATTTTATTTTTAACTTTTAAAACACTTTGTTGCAGTTGATACACTACGAGTGAAAAGGAGGTCAGTAAGATTTTTTTTGAAGGAAATTAATACTTTTATTTAGCAAGAATACATTAAATTTATCAAAAGTGACAGTAAAGACAATTATAATGTTACAGACAAAGATTTCTGTTTCAAATAAGTGCTGTTCTTTTGAACTTTCTATGCATCAAAGAATCATTGATAATAAGAAACATTGATAATAAGAAGAAATTTTCTTGAGCAGCAAATCAGCATATGAGAATGATTTCTGGAGGATCATGTGACACTGAAGGCTGGAGTAATGGCTGCTGGAAAATCAGCTTTGCCTTCACAGGAATATATTATACCAGCCCTAAACCAAACATTCACATATCTGTGTTTCTGAAAGAAAAGAATTTCTGAATGCTACAAAGACAATTGTGAAAACTGAAACTGTAGAAGAAACTTTAGGAAATTTGGAAGCAAGTGAGATACAGGTTTTTGCAAACAGTAAAATAAACCCTTTTGTTCTTGTAGGTAGAGAGGGCTTATTCCATCTGTGGCACTATCGAATACATGGCTCCTGAGATTGTAGCAGGAGGAGAGTCAGGACATGACAAGGTAAAGTGAATCGCTTATCCGCCCATTCACCACATTTTTAAGTGCTATTTAATTACGCATGTAATTTTCTTAAATTATACACAGCAGCTTAAAGTTTGACTTTGAGAAAAAGTGATTCATTCATTTTTGCACTAATCAGCATACATTTGAATGTGCTTTTGGGAATATAACCCTTGTGTTGTGCTCCTGCAGGCGGTGGACTGGTGGAGTATGGGAGTTCTGATGTATGAGCTGTTGACCGGAGGCTCTCCTTTCACTGTCGATGGCGATGAGAACTCTCATTCTGACATTGCTGAGTAAGACCAGCACACACACACTTAGAGCTGTATTCTCTGTATGGGAGTAAGGAATTTAATTATTCTGATCCCTCTTAACAACTCTGGTTTCATGAATGATTCTTTAAAAGGATAGTTCACCCAAAAATGAAAATACTTGCCCTCATGTTGTTCCAAACCCATATGACCTACTTTCTTCTGTGTAAACAACAGAAAATACTTTTGAAGAATGTTGGTAGTTATACGGTTTCAGTTCCTATTGACTTTCGTTGTGTGGAAAGGAAGTCTTTGGGTACCAATACTGTTTGTTATGAACACACATTGTCATATGAACAGATATGATCAGTCAACTACACTATTAGAGTATCATGAGCCTTACATACAGATAACAAGAATAGGTTTTTTCGAGGGTTAATTTAGAATCTGACATGATGAAATTTGGTGGCTCATAGGAGTAATTTGTTCAGGATTCAGACTTGAACAGATCTGAAAACTCAAATTAATTTTATTTTTGATTTCTTCTTTTGAATTCTTGAATTCTTGTTTTGAATAATAACTGGTTCTCGGTTTCCAATCCTAATTCTCTGCACGCCTTTATGTGGTTAAACACCAGTTCTCTTTTTATTATCTACAAGTCCGCCTTGCTTTGAAATCATGAGTTGACTGTTTGATTGCATCAGCATGTTCACAAAATATCATTGAATTATCTTCTTAAAGCTGCACTCTTTTTTTTTTTTAACCCTTCTTGGTTTTATTATAATTCCAATACAAATCTGAAGAAAATCCAATCCAATACAAATCAGTTGTTGTTGTTTTTTAAAATTTATTCTCTCTCTTTGCCCAATAGGAGAATTATGAAAAAGGATCCTCCATTCTCTAAAGACATGGGGCCTCTGGCCAAAGACATTATCCAGCGATTGCTAATAAAAGACCCAAAGAAGAGGCTGGGCTCCGGGCCCTCAGGGGCCCAGAATGTGAAAAGCCATCCATTTTACCAGGCAAGACGAAAATGAATAATTGACTTTTTTCCACAACAAATGAATTTTAGTAGAGAAGAATAATTATTTCCCTAGTCATTTCATTGGCATTTTAAAGTTAATTCACCATCTAAATGTTTGACTATGGTTGATTTAGAAAATGAACTGGGAGGATCTAGCTGCTAAGAAGGTTCCGGCTCCGTTTAAGCCTGTAATTCGTGATGAGCTGGATGTTAGCAACTTTGCTGAGGAGTTTACAGAGATGGACCCAACGTACTCCCCGGCGGCACTTCCAAACAACTGTGACCGCATCTTCCAGGTAGTAGAATTGACAACTAATTTTATTGTATTATAATATTTGTTTATTGGCAGATATTTTTGGTTATTTGCAAGTCAGATGGCCTAACATGATGTGTGAAAGTGAGGAATTTAAAGGGATAGTTCATGCAAAAATAAAAAAATTGCTGTTAGTTTACTCACTCTCTAGTCATCCAAAATATAGATGACTTTTTTTTCTTGGGTAGAACAGTAAAGAAGATTTTTAGCTTAAACCATGGTGCTTGTTGATTCATAAAATGCATGTCAACAGCTGCCCATCTTTGAGAATAAAAAAGCATGTCATGCAGCACAAAATTAATTCCCATGGCTCCTGACCATATATTGAGATCTTATGAAGTGAAACTATCGGTCTGTGCAAGAAAACTGAACTTTATTTAAAACATTATTTCCTTTAATCTATAGCATCAGGCAAACGGGAAAGTACAATTCTTTTCCACTAACTGGTTCAATTCACTGGTTCGTTTACGTAATCATACAATGTCATAACGTATACGCAATTATATTATTAAGTTATATTATATTATTATATTATTATTAGTTATGTTATTATGATGGAAAAGCTGAATGTTTACAGCAGCAATTACTCCTGTTTTTACATGATCCTTCAGAAATCATTGTCATGAGCTGATTGCAAGAAAGAATTTCTCATTATTATCAATGTTGAAAACAGTTGTGCTGCTTGATATTTTTCTGGAAACTGTGATGCATTGTTTTTCAGAATTCTTTGATGAATAGAATTATTTTTTAAGTATAATTCTAAATTAATTCCAAGTCTTTTCTGCCACTTTTGATCAAATGAATGCATACTTGCTGCATGCATGTATTAGCTTCTTTCAACGAAAATCTTACTGACCCCAAATTTTGAATGGTAGTGTATTTTATGCAAATGTACTCAAAATTCACTAAAAAAAAAAAAAAGTGCAGCTTTTGAAGCAGAATTGTCCCAAAACTACCAAATATTGTCTGATTTCTTTTCCAGGCCAATATATCAGTTTTTCACTAATGTCATCCAATGTGTGATGTACCTAAAACAATATTGGTTCACACTGAGCATTTATTTATGACACTGAGAATGAATTTCTGCACACGAGTGGACATTTGATGTTGCTTTAGAATATAATTGTTCAGTTAACCCTCCATTATTAGTAAGCAGGAAGTACCGAAGTGGATATGGGAAAGTCAGCCTTTATAATGATCACTTACGCAACATGAGCCCGGCTGTCTATGTTGGTATTCAGATGAATTAGAGAGCTGTTTGGAGATGTAATTATGGTGATATGGAGATGGATTCAAGCATCAGATGTGAATGACTATTTTTGATGCGGCTTGATCCATAACGTTGCCTATAGCATGATGCCAGCTGAAATGGGAGGCTGCGAAAGAGATGGTGTCTATGATTGCCTTCTGAATCCTTCAGTCTGGCGGATCAATGCCGCCATTAAACGGCTCTGTCATGGAATAAAAGGTCGGCGTCTGCGAGAACAACCATGTCTGGCTCAATTACTCCTTCAACCTTTGATTACCAACTTCATCTTGGCTTTTCTAAGCGTTCGCCTTTCATGTGCGCTGGAATTTTGATCCTTCGTAATTCTCGGGCGGTACAATTGCAGCGACGTCTGCAATGATAACTTATGAAGCGCTCCACAGCACACACACACATGCAGAGCCGCATATAAACCCAGCCACCCCCTCAAACTTCTCACAAACTGAAATTAAGCTGCATTAGAGGACTGTGATAATTTGAAAAGCAGGGCAATCAAATACCTTGGCTTAGCAATTAAAAGCATTTCAACCATTCATCTCCTCATCCTTCCGTCCAGCCATCCTCTCATCCAGCCAACCACTCCTCCGCCCATGTAGCACACAGCTGCAGTCTGGCCGTGTAAGTGGGACATGGGCTGTTGGAGACTTTATTTAGATGGGCGCACATGATGCAGTTGTCGCAAACAATGTGACTGGAGTCCCTCAGCATGAAGGATTTGCAGAAATGCAGAAGGCCTTCGTGTTTGAGTTCTGTCAGTGACCCTGAAACTTCCTCTGCATTAGTTCCCTCTTCTGTTAGTGAGTGTGTTTATAGATGTTTGTATCTGCAGGGCTATTCCTTCATGGCTCCCTCCATCCTGTTTAAGAGGAACGCGGTGATGGACGACCCAGCTCAGCTGTGCGGTGGGTCAGAGAGGCCGGGCTCCACCGCTGTTGCCCGTAGCGCTATGATGAAGGTCAGTTTGCATATTGCTGCTTTGTAAAACATTACAACATTTAAAGCTTAAGTATGTCATTTTTTCAGTGTTAAAATACTGTCTCCCATCCCAGTTTAATGTTAGGTGCAACTGTAAGTAAGCCATTCGTATGTTAATTCGACCTAAAAGTGTAAACATTTCTCTAACGCGACCAGTGGAAAAAGGGTGAAGTCTTCAGGAAACCTGTTTGGAAACAGTCATTATTTTTGCAAAAACATTGAAAGAAATGCCAGTGCTTATTAGGCAGCAATTTAGTTTTCGATAGTGATAGACCATTAAACTACTATTAATATTTTTAAACAATATTTACACTTTTTTACTAAAGCGGTTATCGGTTCTTGAAATATCGGTTTTTCGTCATCTTAAGTTTAAAGGTCTTTGCACACTGAGTCTGAAATTATCGTCCAAAATTTTCGCATGTTAAAAAATAAATACGACCTCATGTTGTGTCAATCGCGTTTACACACTGCCTCCGAAATTTTAGTCTGTTATTAAAAAAATAAAAAATTTGGACCACGTTCGATTTTCTGCATTTTCGCGTCCGTAGCAAGCATTTTGATAGGAAAGGATGACGAATACGAAAGAATTACAAAAACGCATACGGAAATTTTGGACTCAGTGTGCAAGGACCTTAAGTCTTAAGAAAATAGCATCTACTGTAATACTGCCGTTACACCACTGTGTACAACATAGTTCACAGGTACAGTAACTTAATATTTCAATTGCTTGCATAAATAATTACATTTTCTTTTATTATATAATACAGGAACAAATTATTATTGGTTATAGATTTACATTTATGTGTTTGGCAGACACTTTTTTCCAAAGCTGGTGCCATGCTCTACTGGTTGAGTTACAGGAATGGATATTGTATGCATATTGTGCATATTGATTATCACACAATTATACCATAATATCAGTATTTTGGTTGATTTCTAGTTTTTGGTAAATTAAATGATGTAAGAGAAGATAAATAGAGGGTGAGATAGAGAAATAGATAATAATGTGCAGTAGAGAAGAATTGACATGAGAACAAAAGTCCTATTCACTATGCAAAATATTACAATGCAGGTTCATTTTGAGGGGCTTTCATACATTTCTTGTTTAAAAACAGCTAGATGGAGTGCAGTGGTATTTAGCAGAAGTGGCACATAAATGCGCATAAACTCTCATAAAATGTTGCTGATGTACACTCTCAATACACTGAAGATGTCTATTCTGCCCCCGGACCCATCTGATCGGTCTGTTGTTTTAAAATTGAACTTTTGCACTGCTTGTCAAAGTTGGACTATTTTTAATTTGAAAATGTCTTTAGAACATTGTGTTCATGGGCGTGATACACTAAAAAAGCCAACAACATCCATCTCTTGTGTGTACGTAGACCAGCAATTAAAAATAGTAGCACAAAATATTAAAACCTGACATGTTATACCCTATTTTATACCCTTCTCCAGAAGTGTCAGAAACTATCAAGAGCAGCTGGATTTTCTTTGCTTTTCTAAAATAAAAGATTTTTGATGTACTCTGCAGACATACTGCAACATTTACAACCAAAGCTCCCTTCACAGTCCATCCAGACCATTTATCAAAATAAATCAGCAAAAACTGATCATTCAGATATCATCAAACCATAAGCACAATAACATATGACCTTTGCAGCAGTTTCAGATTTATCATGAACTTGATTCTGATAAATGTCAGTTTGAAATTCAACAAAATATAGAGGCTAGCCAATCAAAACAGGGCTCATTTACATATAAAAATGTTAAAGGTATGGAAACAAATTAACTCATTTAATTCTAAGTGTCAGGTCATGTGAAAGTATATTACAATTGTTTTGGTGCAAGAAACCTTGATTAACATTGTAAGTGGATTTTACCTGACCTCTAAACTTCTAACGAACTGACTGTAGGACTCTCCGTTCTACATGAACTATGAGATGGACCTGAGGGAGAACGCTCTGGGAGAGGGAAGCTTCTCCATCTGCAGACAGTGCACTCACAAAAAGACTGGACAGAAATACGCTGTAAAGATCGTCAGTAAAAGGTACTAGCTATGCAGCCTGCTAACAGTTTTATGGATGTATTTAAAGTTCAGTTAAATTATATAGGCTAATATTCGTGGAAGTAATTTGTAGTTTACTGTTCTGAAGAATGGAGGCACAGACGCAGAAAGAGATCGCTGCTCTCAAACTGTGTGATGGACACCCCAACATAGTCAAGCTACATGAGATCTACCACGACCAGGTAAGACGGTGTTTGAGACTGAAACATAGAGCTCATGTGCACATCAAAGCCTCATTCCCTCAATGAACTGGGCTAGCCTGAATAAGTTTAAACTCTCTTTGTCCTCACACCTGCCCCAGATTTAATTCCCTCCTGTTCATAAACTGTCCCCTTCCTTTTCTTTGTACTTCGTCTCAATTACAGTCCAGTCTTTATCAGATGCAGCACCAAAGAAGGTTAAAACTAACTGGAGAAATAACACCATGGTTGCTTTTCACTACAACAACATCAAATTGGTCCTTTTTTACTTATTTAATAAATCCTAGAGAAAACATAGATTTACATTTCAGTAAAAAAAACATACAGTAAAACATTACAGTAAAAAAAAATAGAAGTGCATCTGCTTTGCCAAGAAAGTCAATGGGAGACTAAAAACAGATGAAAAAACCTAGATTATGAAGACAGCTTGTACAGTAAACACTGTAATAAAGTTTGTTTTATAATTACAAAAATTATGATATTTCATCAAAATAAAATATTTTTTCCTCCTCTAAGATTTTTTTTATGTTCTTGACAAAAGAACACCATGTTCAACAAAGCTGCATTTATGTGATCAAAAATGCAATGAAAATGTAATATTGTGAAATATCATTATGTACAATGTTTTCTATTTTAAAATGTAATAAATTCCTTTAATGGCATAGCTGAATTTTCAGCAGCAATTACTCCAGTTTTCAGTGTCACATGATCCTTCAGAAATATTTCTAATTATTTCTTAATATGCTGCTCAAGAAACATTTGTTATTATTGTTGAAAACAGTTGTGCAGTTTAATATTTTTCTGGAAGCCATGATACACTTTTTTCAAGCTTCTTTGAAGAATAGAAGGATCAAAAGAACAGCATTTATTTAAAATGGATATATTGTGGTGCATTTAAATTTTCATTCTGGTGCGCCTTTGCTTAATAAGTGTTAATTAATTTCTTGGAAAAAAAAAACTTACTGTACCCAAATTGTTGAAATCAACAAAAAAGGCCTACTATGTATGTGTATGTGTGTGTATATATATATATATATATATATATATTAGTAGGCCTATATATATTTTTGTGTATACGTTATTTGTATTATTTTTATTTTGTGTGTGTGCCAGACATCCTGATCCATCGTCCTACTATTCATTAGTATGATAAGATTGAGTCAGTTGGGCACCTCTTCAGATCTGTAAAATGTGTGTGCGTGCCCACTTGCCAATTGGAGGTTATCAACCCCCACCCTCTGTACCCAGTGCCGTGCCCTAGATGAAAAGCAAAGCCGCCCTGCCCGGTCAGGGTCTTTGTTCCTCTATACCAGAGATAATGAGAGATATTAGCTTGCTCTTTTTCATTTGCCTCTCTTTCTTCTTTTGTGCACACACACACTTGCACACTCATACACTCTTTTTCTCATCCCACCCACGTACGGCACGCAAACACTTGTTCTGCCGTTCACTTATTCACACTCATTCAGCGTATAATGAGACTGAAGCCCATTTATTAAATCATCTTGAATCTGAACC